>VZTF01009272.1:45089-85754 GCA_013397755.1 Cnemophilus loriae | reverse complement strand
GCTGGCCCTGCCCACTGCCCGAGATCTTCCACATGGCTGGGCAAGGGTCTGGCGGGACAGCAGGGGCTGTGCGGGGCCCCTGCCCAGCTCTCTGCTCCTGCTTCCTGCGCACCAGAGGCAGCAGAAGCTGCTGTCTTTGCCACCTCTTGTGCCTCAGCAGTGGCACTCACTTGCTGCTCCTCACCCTCCGGAGCTCCGGCCAGGCCAGCAGCTGCCAGCTGGGTGTCCATGGGAGCCACCAGGGCAGGAGATGTGCTGGGCAGGTCAGCGTCTGCCTCTTCTGCCTCCAGAGAGCAGGGCTCGTCCATGAGTGCCTGGGAAAGGAGGTTGACCCAGGTGCTGTGGATGCTGATGTCATTGCTTGTCTTGTGCCACCACTCTTGGGCCTTGCAGTGTTCCCCATCGGACACTGATTGGTCTGTGTCTTCGCGAAAAAGCTGTAGGAGTTGTCCTGGGCCTCTGTAATGCTCCAGTTCATATGCATCATAAGAACCGGACTCTGACAGGCTCTCTTGCCCACCACTCCCAGCTTGGTAATCATCGGACCAGTGCTGCTCCTCGCTCCCCAGCTCTGCCAGGAGTGCCATCGCTGCTGGCCCTGCCCACTGCCCGAGATCTTCCTGCCATCCAGGCAATGGGCTGGGGGGGCAGCAGGAGGTATGCGGGGCCCTTGCCCGGTTCTCTGCTGCTGCTGCCTGCACACCAGAGGCGGCAGAATTTGCTGTCTTTACCACCTCTTGTGCCTGGGCAGTGGCACTCACATGCTGCTCCTCATCCTCTGGAGCTCCGGCCAGGGCAGCAGCTGCTGGCTGGGTGCCTGTGGGATCCACCGGGGCAGGAGATGTGCTGGGCAGGTCAGCATCTGCCTCTTCTGCCTGCAGTGAGCAGGGCTCCACCATGAGCTCTGGGCACAGGGCGTTGACCCAGAGGTTGTGGATGCTGACGTCGTTCCTCTTCTTCTGCCACCACTCTTGGGCTTTGCTGTCTTCCCCATCAGACACTGATTGATCTGTGTCTTCGAGAAACAGCTTTAGGAGTTTTCCTGGGCCTCTGTAACACTCCAGTTCGTTTTGCTCATGAAAACCGGACTCTGAGAGGCTCTCTTCCACTCCACTCCCGGCTTGGCAGTCATCAGTGCAGTGCCACTCCTCGCTCCCCAGCTCTTCGAGGAGTGCCATCCCTGCTGGCCCTGCCCACTGCCCCAGCTCTTCCAGCTGGCAGGGCGAGGGGCTGGGAATGCGGCAGCGCTCTAGCGGGTATGGGCCTATGGTCTTTGTCCTCTTCTGATGGCTTCTGGGGGGTTCAGCTGGGTCCTGCTCTGTGCACGGGTGAAGCCTCCAGTGCTCTTCCCATGCCTGATGTGTCAGGGGCCTGGGGGGCCTCTCGTCCTCAGTGCTCTGTCTTTGCTGCCTGGTGTGTTCCTCGGTCAGCGTGTGGAGTAGCCAGTCGTCCTCCAGCTTGGGGAAGGGCTGCTCCTCACTCTCTGCTGCTGGCAGGACAGCCCCCAGCTCTGCCCCTGGCCCCTGCCCACCGACAGCTTCCAGCTGGCCGGGCGAGGGGCTGGGGGCGCAGCAGGGGCTGTGCGGGGCAGCTGCCCGGCTCTCTGGCCCTGCTGCGGGGGCTGCTGCTGCCGGCCCTGAGCCCGTGCCCTGAGCCAGGCGCGGCTGTGTCCCCGGCTGCTGGCCGCGTCGCCGGATCACAGCCGCCACCCTGCTCAGGATGGCACGGGAGCCGCGCCGCAGCGAGCGCAGCAGAGCCTGGCCGCGGGCCCTGGGGCTGTGCGGGGCCGCTGCCCGGCTCTCTGCTGCTGCCGCCTGCGCGCCAGGGGCAGCACAGGAGTCACGGTGCTCCTCAGCCTCCTGCGGGGCTGCCCGTGACTCGCAGCTGTGAACCTGCTCCAAGGAGGACAAGGCTGAGGACCAGGCGGCCGCGTGGCATCCACAGGGCTGCCCTGGCCCAGCAGCTCCCTCCGTGCCAGCAAGCCCGGCCCCGGCCCCGAGGCAGCTGCGTGCTGCCCCATCGCTCACCTTCTGCCTCCTCTGGAACATCAGCCACCTCTGCTTGGGCTGGACATCCATGGTGTTGTTCTTGTCCGTAGCCATCTCTGAGTCGCTCTGATGCTGCAGTATCCCGGGAGATGCTGTCTCCTGGCAGAGGAGCTCTCCTGGGAATGGGCACCCCCCGGCTCCATCATTTACCCCTTTATAATGTAGAGTAAAACACAGGAGAACTCACACAGTTCAGGAGGCAAAGAAAAAAACTCCAGAGATGAGCTGTTGGAATACAATTTCAAAAATGGCTAAAATGTTAACATAACTCCAATTTAAACCGGGAAATTACAGGAGAAAATTGTGGTGAATATTCCAGTGGAGGATGGTAGATTTAGATGGAATACTGGGAAGGAGTTGTTCCCTGTGAGGGTGGGGAGGCCCTGGCACAGAGTGCCCAGAGAAGCTGTGGCTGCCCCTGGATCCCTGGCAGTGTGCAAGGCAAGATTGGACAGGTCTTGGAGCAACCTGGGCTAGTGGAAGATGTCCCTGCCCACAGCAGGGGGTGGCACTGGATGGGCTTTGAGGTTCTTTTCAACTCAAACCATTCTGGGATTCTGGGATTTGTCTTTCTGGACTGTTACCCACTCACTGCATGCCGTGCTTAACAGTGGCCTGTACGAAATGGTAGATCTGTGCTAATTAAAGCCAGATAAAAGATTAGAAGTCAGCACAAAAGTGCTTATGGAGAGGGCTCTGCAAGCACAGAGCCAAGGGGCCCCGAATTATTCACCATTCCTACAATGATTCCCACCACATGGAACTCCTGGGGTTAAGAAAGCAGCTGCCATCTATCAGCTCCCAGGATTCCAAGCCTGTCCTGTGTGCCCCAAATCAATATTTATGATCATCAATTAGAGGTAATGTGATAACAAGGCACCTGAAAGATCAGAAACAGTGTTTTCCCTCAATGTGGCACTGTGGGATTTTTCATTTGTGACTCTGTAAGGATACAGGATTTGGGGAGCTGCAACCACCTGGATGCATTTTGGCATCTATTTTATTCCATTTATTCGTCTGTGCAGGTCTGTCCTAACAAACAAAACAAAGCCCTTTAGCAACATTTTGACAACTTTAATGATGATACTTTTAAGGTACTGATATCTAAGAACATCTTGCATGGAGTCCAATAATTTTTCATTGATTTCATTGCACAAAGGGATTAGGCGGACCAAAAAAAACCCCAAAAAAGAGAGTTATTTAGATACATTATATGCTACGTTTTTCACATGCTTTTTTTTAAAGTTCAATATTACCACAAGGTAACCTATCTGGATTACTAATGGCTGAAACTTTTTTAGGGAAAAATGAAAGCGTTTGCTTTTTAAATGACCAATAATGTCTCATTTTGATATTTTATTATTACAAGTTTTGAGTATGAAGGAAATTATAGTTTGATCCAGATGAGCTGAAATGAGATATAACAGCTACTCTCTGTTTGCTACATAATGTTCTATCAACATCTATTATTTACAAGTTGAATTTTGTAGTCTTTTTTTTATCCCATTAAAGACTGATCTTTTAATCATAAATTTAATTAAATGCATTGTATCTAGATGTCTTTATAACTGCATGTTGAGAATATTATTTTTTAGCTGCAAATATTCCTTGCTATTCATAATAGAATTTTACCTTGACTGTGGTCAAATGGAAAGAACAATTTTTCATACCATTCTTAGCTCAAAGTAATGATGCAGGAAACAAAAATATCAACAGCTGATGGTTTATTTGCTTCACTTTTGTTGTTTTTTATACTATTCCTGTTGAGGTCTGAAAGGTACAATTTCAGAAGCTTGAAAACCAAGTGCAGAGAGACAGAGACCATAGAGTTATAGTGTAATTTCAATCAAATTCTCTGATAAAAATATTCTCAAGTTCACTTTTTAGTTTAATTTTTTTTGGTTGCTTTGCTTAATTTTAGGCAAAATTTAATTATTTTCCACTAATCCATGATGTCTGAGTTAAGTAAATGGTATTTTCAGTATGTTTAATAATTATTGGGGTGTTTTCTACTGAGTTCCCAGACAGGGCCAAAAAATAAAGCGACCAGTCCAGGTGAAGCAAAGTCTCCTGAGTTTGTGTGAGTGCTTTAACAGCAAAATCTGCTGGACACGACCCTGAATCTCTGCACTTTTCTGGGATCCTGTGTCTTGAGCCACTTTTAATCCCAAATTTTGGTCTTACTGCCAGGATACTGCTAAAAAAAGTGATGGTTGCAACTAAAGCTTCATTTGTCTGTCACTGGGGCAAGGGTTCATCGTCATGGGGGAGGTTTTGTTAGGAGTTTCTTGCAGCATCACTGCCCCGAGTGTTGTTGGCTCCTCCTTGTAAGTCGTGGGGAAACAGGACACATTTCCCGTGGTGCTGCCACTTGGATCATCCCACACCTCGAGCCCTGTGTTCGTTTTTGGGCCCTCACTGAAGAGGGACATTGAGGAGCTGGGAAAGGTCTGGAGCATCAGGAGCAGCTGGCGGGGCTCAACCTGGAGAAAGGAAGCTCAGGGGGACCTCCTGGGGGCAGCCAGGGGGTCGGGCTCTGCTCCCAGGGAACAGGGACAGGATGAGAGGGAATGGCCTCAGGCTGTGCCAGGGGAGGCTCAGGTTGGATTTTAGGGAGAATTTCATCATAGAAAGAGGGAAGCACTGGCACAGGCTGCCCAGGGCAGAAGGTTAGACTTGATCCTGGAGCTCCTTTGCAACCCTGATGGTTCCATGATCTCAGTATCCCACGTGGATTCACTCATGAAGAAACGCCTCTGGTGTCCAAGTCATCTGGGGCAAGGATGAATCCCCCTTTGCAGCCTTTCCTGTGGAAAACCCCCGACATGTTTAGAAGACTGAACCCACCCTTGACGAACAAAGTGCCATTGGAATGACATCAGAATGGTGGATTTCCTGGATTTCAGAGGGAGTGGGACCTCAATTATTTATCCTCTGGGGCAATATTGCTTATAGCAAGCGAAGGGATATTGTGAAAAAAAAAAAAGAATTCTACATTTCCACATTAATTTACTTCATTACCTTCGATTTATATTAACTAATTTCCATGTGCTCCTTTCTCACCTTAGCTGGTTGCAGTCTTCAATTACCTTAATTTAACCAGAAATCTCCAGATAGGTCACAGCTCTCATGTTTAATGAAAAATGAGTGAAAGAGGCTTAATAGAAATTCATAAGTTCCTGATGTTCTTTGGAGTAACACATACATTATTTAGTTCTGAGTGATGCTCTACACATTTAACCATATTTAGGCTGCTAATTGTACTGGATTTAATGTCCCTGTGGGAGTATCCTTCACAACACAAGACAGCTTCTCACCGAACTCCCTGCATTGCTCACCAAAGCAAAAACCACTCCTGGATATTGATTGCTCCTAATATTCAGAGTTTTAATGACAGAAGAATGCTTTGTAGAATAAACCAGAAAATCCTTAATTACTTTTAATGTTCCCTGAACTGCCCTAAGTCAAGGTAAAGAGATAAGGAGACAATTTCTATAATGTTTTAAAGCATGGTGAAATCTCTAATTTTTTTTGTTCAATCATTGTGGATATTCTGTCTCTACACTTGGGGTCACTAATTCCAGTAGAAGTTGAAGGTGGTTCCATGCTGAAAATAAGATCCTCTCCCTTTTTTTGGTCTTTTCTGGCTTATTCTACACTGGGAAGGCTCTAATAACAAACATTCTGCAAACTCACTGGTGAACTAAATTAGGCAAGGAAATGTTATTTATTCCAGAGTGCCTGATCCAAATTGGCTTCAAAGGGATGTGCTTCCTTTGGAATTTTGCTTCTTTTCTCCCCAGTACATGATTGCGTTTGACTTTGTTCAGAGCATTCAAGTGGACAGGGGAAATATTGGTATTCCAAGGGAAGAAAAAAGAGCCAACAAGACAAAACTGAAAAGTGAAAAAAGAGAAAGGCTGAATTTTCCCTTCAGTCAATAAATTACGTTAAAAATATTGAAGCACAATATGTGGATTGGCTACAAATAATATTTTCTAAAAAGAAAAATATCTGTGAAATATTGAATTCATTTTGAAAAATCCATACAGTAGCAAACATTCTTTCAGCAAAAATGATGGAAGAGGCTATTTGAAACCATTTGCAGAAGTAAAAAAAAATTTCAACAACTTGAGTTTTTGTAAAGTCCTGGTGACCTACGTACACAAGTAAACATAGAGGCTTCTTTTAGGTAACAAATTCAGTTTTCTAAATATCAGTTTTGATGATTTTCAAAGTTTTGCACCACAGAAATAACCAGTGTTGTACAACTTAATTGCTATGGATTTCTAAGCTAATGGACGAAAACATTTTGGGGTAAAACCATTCTTTTTGTTATATTTTAATTCTGTTCTAAAGGAATTGACTTTAAAAACATATTCACTAATTCTCTAAAACATATTCAAAATTCAAGTGTTTGCTATCATCTTGTAGAGAAGCTAAGAATTCAATTTTAAATTGCGTATTTCAAAACCTCAAAACACTAAACAGACACCTAAAAATCTACATAAGCATTCTTCCTGCTGCTTTATGATAATATTAAAATATTTGTTTAGATCTTTACCATTTATTTTCTACTCTTTATAAAACCTTCCTGGTCTAAGAACACCACTAGAAGAATAAGTTACTAAAACCAGCTTTTTAGATGTCAAAGCTGAAAATGAAGCTCTAACCTGAAGCTTCACCTGGGCAGATTCCTCCTCTTCATTTAGAATAAAATATTTTATCCCAAAGATTAGGATGTTTCTGTGAATATTGAGGCTGATGTATACACTGAAATCAAAGGGATTCATGGATCTGCATCTCAAAAATCCGGAGCACAACAGCAGCTGAGGAGATTTGGCACATCCCATAAATCACTCAGTCAACACCAGACAGGATTATACCTTCACTGCAAACCTCTGACACATTTCTTTATGGATTCTGTATCCTACACTGGATCATCCCTGGATATTTATATCATTACAGAGCCTGGGAAAAATGATGCCTTGTTCTGATAATGTCATTTTAGTTCTGGCAAAGAAGAAATCTAGAGGCCGGTGAAGCAAACTAGATTTCTCGAGTAGTTCTAAGTTTGATGCAAAACTTCTGCCACAAATAAAGCCGATATTTCACGTGGCAATGGAAATTTTTAAGAGGAGTGCCTGAATGTGCATAGAGATACTGACAAATGAAATAACAGTGAAATAACAGAATTTCTTACAGAAATCGCAATGTTGGTTTTTCTGCTCCAAATGAAGCCTGTCTCAGTTGAAGAATTTTCTCAATGTGGTACAAAGAATGTTTAGTACAAAGGAAACCATTTAAAAAATATTTATTAGATCTAACAGTTACTACCTTAAATGTCTTTAGAGTAATTAATTAAATATGATCCAGTCATATCACTCAATTCCTTCATAGACTGGCTAAGTTTGCTCTTGGAACAAGCCCCTTGTCCCCCCTTTTGTTAAATACTCACAATTTTCTAACTAAACTTATTATTAGAAGCCTTCTGGGTTTTCACAGAACTAATAAATAAACGTGGTTAATTTAAATTTCTTGCTCTTGTGCCTTTGTTGTCATTCCACAGGAGATTGTGCTCCTTCTCCAGTGACCATCCTTTAATTATTGCATCTATGGAAAACAACTGCATCTCTCCTCAGACTTTGGTTGGCTTGGATGACAAAGAAGAAGCCAAAACCATCTGTCACCTGCATTTCACAAGAGAAGAGACTCCAATTGCTAACATTCCTGTGGCCTCTCCTCTGCATCCACTCTGGCTGGAATTAACCGTGAAAGCAAGGACTGTATGAAATGCTCAGTGCAAGGTTTAAATAGTGCCTGGCATAACATTAATAATTCCCAGTAATTAGACGAAATGCTCTTCCTGATACAT
This sequence comes from Cnemophilus loriae, assembly GCA_013397755.1. Lineage (NCBI taxonomy): Eukaryota > Metazoa > Chordata > Aves > Passeriformes > Corvidae > Cnemophilus > Cnemophilus loriae. The sequence goes on along the minus strand of VZTF01009272.1, from coordinate 77,831 downwards.
CCTAACATTTGCCTTTTCCATGGCTTCACCAAAGTGGTGCATTGTCACATAATCATCAAAACAGGAGATGGGAAATGTCCTATCAATCCTTTCAACTGGGCTCTCCAAATGCACAAATCCATTCTGTTTCTTTCTTTATTAATTTCTAAGTGAATAATACAATGTTTACTAAATTAAGGGCAGGAGAAGTATGAAGGTTAATATTCCCGGAGGTTCTGTAGGACATGGCAAAATGAGTTGAGAATATCCAGAACCAGGACTGAGCAAATCTTTGGAATCTGGGTTCTGCAGGTCAGCGGCAAACCCAAAAAATGGGGAAAACCCCTGTGAGAATCTGAATAATGTTCAGTCAGGAATAAAGAATAAAATGTTCTTAAACGCAAAATAGGATTCCTTTTGATGGGCAAGGAAAAGCATTCTGCTTTTTGCCACTTAAAAAGAGCTAAGTTTATTCTTTTATTTGCATTTCAGATGTTTTTCAGCCAAAGTGATGCTACCAGTTCTGTGAGTAAACAAAGAAAGAGAGAAAAAGAAAAGGAGGAAATAAAGACAACTTTAAGAAAACAAATTTGCACAGGGAAAATGGCTCCTGGACAGAAGTTTATGGACTCTCTAAAAAGCATCCTTAAAATTCAGACGCCTTCTCTTCATCCATAAGCACCAACAAAACTGTGGATTTGAACATTTCAAATGACTCTACCAGTTAAATTAAGAAATTCAGCATAACAGCATTAGTAGAGTTAAGTTCACTTTACATTGAAATTAAATATCTATATTGGTGCTGCAAGTAGTGAAACTGGAAAACATTCCAAAGTACTCAGTTTGGGGTGGGGATTTTTTAAAATCATGTTTTAGGAGCATAAATAATTTTAATAATTTACTTCTCTTGTTCAAAATTTGGCTATGCCACCAAAAAACCCCCTCCTCTGGAGGTTATGTTAGAGGACAGCCCAGGTTGATATTGATCTGCACAAGCTATTTATATTTTTCAGGCTTTCTGGAAAGGCAGAGTGCTTTTTAGCAGAGCACAGAAGCGAGGAAAAATCCCAAATTGTTTGTATTTGTAGCAATAAGAATGATCACTGGAGCAGTATCAAACACTTACAATCCCCCTTCCTGTCTAGTCTTTTATCAAGTGATTTAAAAATGACTCATGTAATTTAAATTCTCCATTAAAAAAGCGACTTGTGTTGTTCTCTGAAGCTTCCAGCTGTAAGATATGGTTGCAACATGATTTGTTACATGCAGGAAAATAATTGATCAAACCCCGGGTTCCACAGAGCCATCAGTCACACCAGCACCTGAGTGGGAAAAAACTCCATAAATTCACAGGTTCTGAGTTATGTCTGTGCCTTGGCGTGGGATGAACAAGCTGCTGATAAAAGCAGCTGCAAACAAAACTGTATCCCAAAAAATAAAGGGTATTTATTCATGACAATCTCTGGAGGGTGCAGAGAAGACCATTAAAGGAAAGGATACTGTTGAAGTCAGGCAAATCTATACAAATTATGCAGAATCATCACTTATCCACTGAAAATTAGCCCACAACTTCTGGCAACCAGCAGAAAACACAGCCCAATAATTCAGTGTTCTCGTGACAGCTGCAGTTTTTAGTAGTTGCTTGCACAGAATGTCCTAAATTCTTGTTACCTGCTGCAGTGGCTCCATCATTTCCCACAGATTTGGGAGACTTCTCAGGAAATGTGTTGCTGTCCCATCCCTAGAAGTGTCCAAGGCCAGGTGGGACAGCGCTTGGAGCAGCCTGGGCTAGTGGAAGGTGTCCCTGCCCATGGCAGGGAGTGGCACTGGATGCACTTTAAGGTCCCTCCTGATGAATTGTCCCTTTCCACCCTCCCTGGAGCCCCTTCAGACCCTGGAAGGTGCTGTGAGGTCTCCACACAACCTTCTCTTCTCCAGGCTGAACATTCCCAGCTCTCCCAGCCTGGCTCCAGAGGGAGGTGTTCCAGCCCCCTCAGCAGCTTGGTGGCCTCCTCTGGACTCTCTCTGACAACCCCTGTAGCTGTTGGACGGCTTTGTCCTTTCCCTTTTCCCGGGAGAAGTGCTCTGTTCTGCTGATGGCACCACGAGGCAGAATACTGCACGGTTAAGGCCTAAATTTCTATCTACTTAAACCACATTTCCTGTAGCTCCAGGATTCCCCCCAGCCTTGACTCTGGGGGCTGCGTGCCCTCCAACACTGGCAACCAGCAAGGTCTCCTTAAATCCACAGCCTTGCAACCTTGGCAAAGTTCTCTTTCCAAGTGCCCTATCCCTCATTTTCATAATTGGTAGTGCGGAGGAAACTGAATGCAAAGTCAGGGAATTAATTTAGGTGTGCTGCCCTCATCTGCATGTCCTTAATTCAGGCTGTGCACTGCACTCAATTATGGGTCACTTCCAGGGAGATTGGACCAGAAGTGGGGAACAAAGGAGGCCAAGAGCTGAATCTCAGGAAGGGATAGATTGACCTGCTAAAATAGCAGAATTTATTCTGAAGGATTTATATTCAGACATAACGTTCAGTCACAGAAAGCACAGAATATATATATTTATATCTGTATAGCTATATTAATATATAGACATAGATATCTCCTAACCTCAAGCAAGGAAACAAAGTAGACACAAGTTTTTAACATGTAATTCTAAAAGTGTATAACAAGGGCTTAGTGTTAAATGGAAGATAAAAATCTATGAATTTGAGCCCTAATTGGGATGAAAAAGTTGATTTTACCTTTAATACCTCCTAGCCTGGGAGAACAAATAGTCCTTGTCCTGTCCTGAAAGACGCTCAGGTGCAGAGAAGTTTCGGAATATGGGGAAGATTCTGGAAGAGATGCTTCCATAGTCCCTCCTCTTCCTGCACTAGGATGCTCTGAGCCTGGGCCTTCACCTCATCCCCAAAACAAAAGGGGTGAACCCACCTCTCTCAACACACTTCACCTAACTGGGCTTATCAGAGGGCTTGGAGCCAAAGCAAATGAATATTAATTATACCTCCCTTAATCTCTTTCTCCTTTGTGGATGCAACTGGCTCTGCTTTGGCTACAAAGTTCTACCGTTAGAGTTCATTGATTTTGACTTTTGATGTCATCTCTTTATCATTTTCTCTTTTATTTTTAAAAAAAATGTATTTATTTTTAGAGTTTTTAAGACAGCAAAGTGCTCCAGAACACTGCATTAAACAATTATTTATGTGCACATTGGATGCACTCCAACTTCCTTTCTTAAATATATATATATTAGAGCAACAATAAAATAGATCTGGTGAACAAGATATATTTTTCACCAGTGATTATGCCAAAAACAGAGGAAAAAAAAATAGATGAACCTGTGAATAATTTATAAATTGGGTAGGAAAAAGGCAGATTGATCTGTGAATTTATTAAATATTAATAATCCTACAAGCCTGACATGATAACATAATTCAGGATAATGGTGAAGTTAAACCAAGCCATCTGTGCTGGGTGTTTAGAGGAGAAGTGTTGAATGGACACCACCATGTTCCTCGAGGTGAAGATTTGACACCATCAGATCTTCAAGCATCTTCTAAAATGATGAAATATCCTTGGGCTTGTGCCCTCTTTTATACCTGTTAAAGTGACCATTAAAGAAAGCTAAAGGAGTTCTTAATATCCATCAGTTCTCTTATTCTGATGGTCTTAAAGCAGCTTTTATACAGGCTCGTTATGGGGTACCTGAGAGCTAGGAACGTGTAGATCCATTAGAACTGAAAGGGTTTGAGGGTGGGATTATCTTCCCAAATATCAAAAATCCCACACTGGGCAGCAAAATCTCCAAGATGAGACCAGAGTTCCCAGTTTAACAACCCTGGAAGGAAGNAAGAAAGAAAGAAAGAAAGAAAGAAAGAAAGAAAGAAAGAAAGAAAGAAAGAAAGAAAGAAAGAAAGAAAGAAAGAAAGAAAGAAAGAAAGAAAGAAAGAAAGAAAAGGAGAAGAAAAGAAAGAAAGCCCCCCCAAAGTCTGTTATTTCTGCAGTTCATGCAAACACATTAATAGGATGAAATTCCGTCTTTATTCCGTGGTGCCCCAGGGCTCATTCCCAGAGCCTGGGATCTGAGACAGATAAGCACTAATTTCTGAGCAGTGCTCGTATGGCAACTGCTAAAGTGGCAGCTCCCTGACTCGGGCTTTCTGCTAATAACATTTAGTGGTGTTGGCAATCCCATTGATTTCCCATATGTAATAAGGAGAGTGCATTGCTACCTTCCTACTTAAGGTTTATTAAGCAGGCAGGATATTAGAAGTCAGAACTGATTAATTCAAGGCATAAACAATCAATTTGGGTTTTTTTAGTGTTCTTTTTCTTTTTTTTCCCCCACAGTCTTGTGTCCAGACACATCCCTGTTACTGCTCTCATTTCTGGTGACACTTGTTTTTTACTTTCCTTTGTGACTTTTCACTTTTATGTTAAAGAATGTATTAAACACTCATGGTTTTGTCTTGATTTGTGTCATCAGAGTCACACTGAGCTCAAGGGTTTGGTGGCAGACCGTGAGAGGGCTGGAGCAGATAAACCTTGTCATATCCAGTTCACACCAATAGTGAAAGTCTTCAAATTGTAATATAATAATAATAAAATAGGTGCGTGTTCTATAGACTCAAATTAAGGTTTTTTACAACAGACATAAAGGGAACACTTATTCTCTTTCCTTTGCATCTATTTTAAGGTCAAGAGCAGCCAGGGAGTAGCCTGTAATTTAGGTAAGCCCATTTCAGGGTCCTCAGGGGAAAATTTGTATCTAAGTAGAAAGCGCCTTTTTAACTCTCCTAATTTAAATAGAAGTATCTCCTAATGTCCTCCTTGCTCAATAAACTTCTACTGGAAATGCAGCATCCTCTTCTCCTTATTACTTATGGGAAATCAAGGGAATTGCTAACCCCTGGATATGGCATTGCCACAGCCACAGGAGCCGGGATGTGCCAGCACAGCAGTTGCCGTAGGAACACTCTTTAGAATCACTAATTTGTCACAGGATTGGAGTGGGAATGAGCACCTGGAGTGTGACTTGATAATGATGGAGCTCTGTTCCCATAATGAGCCTGCTGCCTTAGTGGAGCTCATTTTTATAACTTCAGGTAACTTCAAAAGAACCCACTCACTTGTCAACGTTGAAAACATAAATAGAGTTATTTACGTTTATTCAAGTTTTTAATGGGTATACATACATTGCATATAAAAAAGAAGAAATTTTCTTACGTCAAGACAGCAGTGAAACAACAGAAAGATCACAAGAAGGGTAAAAAAAGGGCAAATATGCCCTGTAGCAATTTTCTTTGCCATGTTCATAAGAGAAAAACAAAAGTAAAGGCACAATCATACTACAGGTGATTAAATAGAAAAGCAAAGAGAAAGTGCAAAGCATTTTGACATGAGACTCCAGAGCCAGGCTGGGGTACGATGGGACATGGTGGCCTGGTCGTGTCACAGGCCACCAGGTGTCCTTCCCTGTGCCCATGTCTCAAACACCACGTTAAACACCCCGCGGCAGTGTGATAACCTCATCAACTCCTGAGCGAGTCATGATTCTTAATTTCTGCTTTCCTTCAACAGCTCCCGAAATATCGTCTTGCCTTGGACCAACTAACAGGTTGTTTGACTCCAGCTGACAGCTACTCTTGAAATCCCAAGGGCTTTTACAGTAATTTAATTCTCGAGATGCCCCTCTGTCCACCTCTACAATTTTTTCCTTCAGACTGTGTAGATCCTTCTTCCCCTGCATGCTGCACTACAACCAGACATCTCTCTCCTGGTGTTTTCACATTTTCTGTTACTGTTTCTCTAGGAGAATCCTTTGTTGCCAGCTATTACAGGAACCCCATTCCTGTTCTCCTCCTAGGGGATTCCTCACACTCATTTCAGACAACTGAATTTGTCCATGGCAGTCAGTAAAGGGATTATGTCAGGCTACTTCTCCAATAACACGGGGTTTATTTTCCTCTGACTTGAGCAATCAAGGAATGCTTCTTCTTTTTCTAAAGATGCAGCTAGAATTTCTATGGAAGAAATGGTGGAGGTGATGTGGCAAAGAAATGGAACTTATAATGACAGGAGGAAAGAAATATGATTAAAACAACAACCACAACAAAAGGCTGAAACATTGAATTACACACTGCAAAAGATATCACAGTCAGGTGGGGCTGGTGGGATGATATCATAAAGAAACAAAGACTCAGTATTTATTATGTGGCTTATCGACCTGGGAACATCCTGAGCTGCTTTCTGGCAGAACTAAAACAAGGCTTTAGGTTTACAGTTAAATCCCAGGGTGATATTTGTGACATTTTCTATTATCTTCACAAGCTTCCTTCCAATTACAACTTGTGATTCTCTGTGTTCAATGTATAAGTCCATCCTTTACACCGTCCAACTCCCCAAGGGGAATTGTGTTCAGATATGATGTTTTAAACCATTAACTTCTTCAAGGCATCCCAAAATCACAGGATTGTTTTTTCTTCCTATTTACTCTGCCCAAGTTGAAGGAGATCCTTCCTGTATCATGATGTTCTTCACATCAGGGTTCAGAAGTTAAACCTCTGGGGTGTGGGTTTATTTGGGTTTTTGAGGTAGAAGGGGGAGGAAGATCCGGTCTCCTCCTCACATCAGAGTTTCCGTCTCTTTTTATGATATTTAACTTTATTAAATGAACAGAGTCTGTGGTTCTGCTGAGATAAAAACACTCTCTGATGCTGAAACAAAGAAATCATTGTGGCCTTTAGGGGAAAGCAGACACAAGGACTTGTGGCTCCCTTACCTGGACACTTCCTCTCCCTATTCTTCAGCTCTTTTTAACCATCCTCAGCAAGTCAGTAAACATTCCTGTGTACTTCTGATGGAACTTTTCCTGAATTCATAACCCCAAAGCATTCTTCCAGCCCTGGAGTAAACCTTTGAGGTCCTTAAATGGGTCCCTTCTCTTGTAAAAAAAAAAAAAAAAGAAACCTGTGCATTTAGAGTCAGAAAGAAACTGTAAAATCATATTTTTTCACACTCCCAATAAATCAAAATCACTTAATTGTAGCAGGTGTCAACATCAATCATACTAATTAGAGTGCTATAGCAATAAGTGAATCAATAAAGACCTAAGAAAAGTTGGATGAACACAGTTAATGAACTCTTTCCTGTTCTCCAGTAAGAGAAAAGCTCCAAAATTCCCAAGATGCATTTATCTGTTCAATTTTTATGCACTGATTGTATTCTGAAAGCAACAACCCAGTGAGAGACCTTTAGAGCTTTTCCTCAGGAACTACCCTGTACTGATCAGACTTCGATATAAATGAGCTATAATGAAATAAAGAGTGCATCTAAGTGTCTAAAGTGGAGGTTCTGAGTCGTTTTCTCTCACCTGGTAACACTGTCACAGCTCTTGAAGATGACACTGCGGTGGGCTGACCCTGGCTGGTCACCAGGTGCCTCTTTATCACTCCTCCATCAACAGGACAGGGGAGCAAATACGATGAAAATCTCTCCTAGGTCAAGATGAGGACAGGGAGATCTCTCACCTATTAATGTCACAAGCAGAAATCTTGACTTGGGGAAAGTAATTTAATTTGTTGCCAATTACTTGTAACAGAGGAGGAGAGCATGAAATAACGCAAAACTAAAATCCTCTTCCTCCCACCCTCCCTTCTTCCCAGGCTCAGCTTCACTCCTGACTCCTCTGCCTCCTCTGACCGAGTGGTCTCTTCCTTGTCATCCACACATTTCATCAGTGACCTCCTACAGTTTATGGCAGTGTCCTTGATGAAACTGTAAATCATTGCCCTTCTAAGATATAATCAATAGATTCAGCAGCTCGTGTTCCCTTAAGGTATGACTTAAATGAGGTAAATGCATTACACAACTTTACTAGAGATCTGTACAGGTCATTTCCATATTGCTGTGTGTGACCACGTATGTCTTTTTCATAAATATACACATTTTTCTAAAGCTCAGAAATGATTGCACGAAACAATAATAGCTAGATCTTGTCTTAGGCAGTGTCACTATGTCTAAATTCCCCAGCAGACTCACACTGGCTACTCAAAACTTTCATTGTCCTGAAGGTATAAATGGGATTTTGGTTTGTCTTTCTCTTGGGTTTCTATTTCAGTTCAGCCCACGAATATTTAAAACATTTTTTAAAGATTACTTCTACACTTTTTTCCCTTTAAAGATTTTCCTTCAGCGTTAATGAACAGTATGGAGACTGTGTCCTTTCAGCAGGAAGGGAAGATGAAGCACCACATTGGCCCTGTCTCCTGCTCTGCTTTGCCTTTCTTGTTCTCCTATGCCTTAATTTCCCCAAATACAAACAGCAGATAATGTCCATACACATATTTGTTCCTGGAGACTATTTCTACTGAAATTTTGCCTGTGAAACTCAGCAATCCCTAAACACTCTGGCTTTTCAGAACAGTGTAGTGTAACAGCTTCAGAATTCCCCTGCAGTTAGGGGAAAGCCATAACTGAACTGAAGCCTAGTACATAATAGGCAATATTAAAACAGCTCACAATTACTGTAATTTTACATTTAACTCACTCTCAGCTTATAGAAAAAAAATCAAGCAGTAGCTCCTTATGCTGTATACCTTTGTACAGCTTCCATTAGAAAATGTACAAACAGCCTTGTTCTGTGAGACACAAAACACTTCCCGAAATGTCATCTCAAGCTCATTACTGGGAGAATGAGAAAGCTCTCTAATGTGATTGCTCTTCCTTCACAACAAAGGCAAAAATCTCCTGTTCCTTGGAGTCTGAAACGAGGTGTGATTGGAGTTGGATGAAGTGCTGATGATGAATATTCACTTGCACTGGCTGTGTGCGTGTAAGGCTGTGTTAAAATGTGTAAATTTAATCTGCACTGATCATTTTTATTCATCAGATGAAGAAAATCATAGAATTATAAAACCACGGAATTGTTTGGGTTGAAAGAGACCCTAAAGCCCATCCAGTTCCATCCCCTGCCACGGGCAGGGACACCTTCCACTAGCCCAGGTTGCTCCAAGCCCCATCCAACCTGACCTTGGACACTTCCAGGGATCCAGGGGCAGCCACAGCTTCTCTGGGCACCCTGTGCCAGGGCCTCCCCACCCTCCCAGGGAACAATTCCTTCCCAATAGCCCATCTATCCCTACTCTCTTTCAGTCTGAAGCCATTGCCCCGTGTCCTGTCCCTCCAGGTTCCTGTAAAAATTCCCTCTTCTGCTTTCTTGTAGGCTCCCTTCCATTCCACACTTACAGAGCTATCTGAAGCCAATGTCAAACTTACACAAAGCCGTAGCCCCCCCTTGGTGACCATTTAAATAGAAAAAACCTTTTGTCACTCAGCAATATTGGTTTTTGTTAGTTTAGCTTGAGTCAATTGAACTGTGTCATGGATGGCTCATTTCCCAACTATAATTTGAGAGTTCCCTTCAGTTTCCAGAAGGACCAGATCAGACTCACTGGGTTTGTCTCATGTGTGCACCTGCCATGGATACACACACTGGGCCACTTCAGAAATACTGAATTTGGGAGGCAGTCCAGATGGACCTTCCCGATTGCTGCCCGTGTGTCTGTGAGATGTCACATTCATAGGTCCTAGAGATAGTGTAGGGGTGGCCAAGTCCCACATAAATCTGGGGAAAGCAGCTTTGGTGTCAAAATTATGCTGAAAACTGAAAGCCCTCAGTGACCGTGAGCTCATTGACCTTATTATGGCCTTTCAGTGCTTAAAGGGAATTCATGTAAAAGAGATGAAGAGAAACTTTTTACAGGATAGGACAAGGGGGAACAGTTTTAAACTAAAAGAGGGGAGATTTCAATTAGATGGCGGGAGAAAATTCTTCCCTGTGAGGGTGGGGAGGCCCCAGCACAGGGTGCCCAGAGAAGCTGTGGCTGCCCCTGGATCCCTGGAAGTGTCCAAGGCCGGGTTAGACGAGGCTTGGAGCAACCTGGAATAGTGGAAGGTGTCCCTGCCCATGGCAGGGGGTGGCACTGGATGGGCTTTAAGGTCCCTTCCAACCCAAACCATTCCATCATCACTCCTTTGTTCACTTTTGTCCAGTCCTCTTTTTGATGCTGTGCTGAGAGTGAAACAAGACCTGTTGTTCAGAGAGATATTTAATGACTACTGAGCACAAAGGTCAGGGCTGCAGTGATGTGAGCTTACTTGATTCTAAGCAGGATCCTTCCTTTTCTGATGTTTTCCTTGGCATGAGGAGATAAACCCACATTTATCAGAATATAAAAATACAAGAAGAGCAAACACACTGAATACTTTAGAAGATGGAGCTGTATGGATTGTCAACAATTCCAAAGCTTTTTAGACAAAACACAATATCTTTGAAAGTCTTTGCTTGGTTGGGTTTTGCATGTTTTTCACGTAATGCTCAGATGCTCCCAAAATACTTTCACAATATGGGACCTTCTAATTCAAAGCAGAAGAAATTCGTCTGTGACAATCAAATGTCCAGGGAAGTACAAACCCCTCTCACGGTGCCTGATTCTAGAATCATCTATTACCTCAAGCTGCTGTGACTTCTCTTACTGGTGACATAGTTTATAATAACCTGAAAATAATAAGTATCAAGCAGAGTCAGATGAAAATGCAGGCTAGGACAGAACTATGGATCCCTGTATCCAATGTAATTAGGGCTGCAATGTGCTAACCACGGAAATGAAACTGGTAATAAAATAGCAATGTTGTTTTCCATGACACAATGAGCAGCCTGCATACTTTAATAACCACTAACTTAATGAGTTTGGAAGCAATGAAATCCTTTACTAGTATTAGGAATATAGCAGAATTATATTTACCTCAGGTGTATTTCTCTTCCAATGTTAATTAGAAAAATAAAAGGAAAACTATAGGAAAAAAAACTTAGGCTAATTTATCTATCTCAGAAACAAAAGTCATGGCATGTTTATTCTTGAGAAAATGATAAAAAAAACTTATTAAACAAAAGAGACAAACACCGTACATTAAAATTTTGTGTTGTTTGTATTCTGAATGAAAGCAAGAGATTAATGAGATGTAATATAATTAGTGAGATGTGGTATAACCAGGCAGGGCAGGTCCCTCTGTGCAATACAGCCTGGCCAGGATTCAGCAGTATTTTTACACTAAAAATCAATGCATCTCTACACCCATTTCTCTTCATCAGAGAGCTGCTGAAGTATTCTATTCAAAACCAGGTTTTTAAAAGGTGCCACTCTTTTTAGTTTGCTTCTTTTGTGACTGTGGAAAATACCCTGTTCTCACAGCTCCATCCTGCAAGCCAGGGACATCGGGGAGGACCTGCCAGAGCCAAGTCTTTTGTACTCCCTGCATTATACAAATTGTTAAAATTCCCTTTTCTCAACTAAAAAAAAAAAAAAAGAAAAATGTGGCTAATTCTCAATCCACGGGAATAAGGCATAGAGGCCATCTAGATATTTAAGTACTGCAAGAGAAAAAGCCCTTTTTTTTTGGTGCTGGCAGTGCCCTGCCTTTGTCAGTGTCCAGATCCTGACCTGCTATATGTCAGCATAATACTCCACATCAGGTCAAGTTTTAACCCCAAATGTTTCAGTTTTCCAATTGCATCTTCAATAACAAATACGATTTTTTACAATGATTAGCAACGTTGGGGTTGGATGTTCAAAATGTCTAGGAGTAAACAAGTTGCCATACAAATACAATTGAGTTATATATTCCCTTTTTTCCAGATTGATAACTAGTGATTTTTCAGAGAACTCTTTCACTTTTTCTGTTCAATTTGTTCAGAGTAAGATTCGTGCACAGTGATGTTCAGGCGTGCTTTGACTTTCTTGACTTCTCTGATCCTGTTGATCTTGGCAGTTGCACAAAAGTGAGTTACATTCCTACTTTATCCTAAAATGAAGTATAAAAGCTCTCATTCTCAGGGAGAGAAAAATCAGGTTCTAAAACTTACCCTTGTCCAACAAAACTCGTACAGACAGAGGGGTATCAGCCGTGCCATCTGCATTTGGATTGTGTTTTCTCCTTCTTTCCATACTAAGGAGGTGTGCAACACGTTAACCTTGAAGTTTGACCCATTTTTCTCTCACACTTGCACACCCCCAGAAAGCACACAGGTATTTGACCTTCTCTGGCTCAGATGCTCCATTATTCCAGACGTGGCCTGTGACAACCAGAGTTTTCCATGAGATGGAGTGTGCTTTGACTCCTGTTACAGGAATCAGTTTTCGGGCTAAAATATTTCTCCAGAGAAGTGTCATGATACAATCTTGGCAGCTCATTTATTCTCCGGCGACTCCTCTTTCCAAGAGCATCTATGAATGTATTCATAGACAATATTTCACCCTGAAACTGCTTGAAAAGGATGCAGAACAGAGCGCTCTGTTTTCATGCTGAAAAATATGAAGCTAAAAGAGACTCCCTCCTTTGTTCAGCACTTCCAGCAGTTGTACACCCTGTTCTGCAATGAGACTCTTATCCATGCTCTTGTCACTGAGTGCATCAGAGAAAAATAATTTTATTCATTAATTATGCTTTCATTTGCACTGATCCCAGTGTGGTTGCACTGGACTAAGCAATCATCATAAATTAGCTCTTCTATCACATATTGCAAAGAATGAAGATTTTTTTCAGTGGGGAAGAGAGATATTGATGTTTTTAATTCAGCAAAAAGAAAATGCACGTACAAGTCTGTTCTTTGGTCATTCTCTAAAGCGTATGGCTGAGAGAAATTGTTTTTTCCGGGTGTTTTTTCTCATTTGTCCCTCTTTCAGAACTCCTTTTGTATTAACTGCATAGGGCTTGCTTACTCAAGGGTCATACACTGTGAGTACAACCGAATGAATTCTGAGTAATAAAAGAGGGGAGCCCCTCTGGACTTCATTTAAAGTTTGCTGCTCAAGAGGCTGGAAACTCGCTGTGGTTTTGCTCCTTCCTCAAGTATTCCCAAAAGCTCCAATCTCAACAGATGACTTGGGAGCCTGAAATGATATGTCTGTTGCCTACCAGCCTTGGAGCTGAGAGGAGGGAAATTGAGGTCTCGACCTGGACGTCCAAGTCTGTATGGAAAAGGCTACTCACCAAATGCCATCTATATTAGGATCTCTCCTGCTTATTTCAGCTTGTTGGGAAATTACATGTTCAGTAAGTGTTGTCCTTGAAGTGTCTCCAAGACTTGCTGAACCTCGGCGTTAACCTTTCACCAGCCTGAAAATCGACCGTTTATTTCTGCTCTTTGTTTTCCACCTCTTTCAGCTGGTTTCTAATCCAGGCAGACCTTCACCTCCCACCTCAGCACTGCTTTGTTCCCACAGTCTCCTTCTGGGGAGGACTTTGCTGCAGACTTTTTGAAAGTCCAGGCAAATCATGCCAACTTTTCCCTTCATCCTCTTCTTCCTAGACATTCCAGGGACTATAGTGGATTGGCAGCGAGGTGGGATGTGCAGTGTTGAGTTCCCAATCAGAACAGCCAAACTGTCAGCAATCTTTCAGAGGTTCAAACTGGGAAAATGTAGAATCATAGAATCATTAAGATTAAGGAAAAAAATATCCAAAAAATATCAAGTTCAACCTTTGACAAATCCCACCGAGCCCAGTAAATTGTTTCACAAAGTGTCCCATGCACTCGTTTTTTGGACACCTCCAGGGATGGTGACTCCACCACTGTCCTGGGCAGCCTGTGCCAGTGCTCAACCACTCCTTCAGTGAAAAAAAATTTCCCTGATATCCAACCAGAACCTCCCTTGGTGCAACTTGAGGCCATTTCCCCAGGAGGAAGCAGATCTTAGAGTGAAAGTGAAATTTGGCACCTGGTGAACGACCTTTCCTCCTGGTGAAATAAAACCTGGTAGTTTGGATCAGAGATATTATTTTCTCTGAAAAAAAATAAGAAGTTGGAGTGGTTTTTGTGAATCCAGACACACCTAAAGGTTTCTTCTGCTTGATTATAGCATCAAGCCCAGTGAAGACACAAGGCACTAACAGAAAACATGAGGAGTCCTCTTGGAGTGAGAGTGGAATGGATTCGTGGATAAGGAATAATGCAGTTAGGTCAGATTCATAGAAAAAAAATGTTTTAACTTCTTTAAGTTTTCCAGTAAAGAATAAAAAAAATAATTGCAAATATTCAGCACCACACCAGTGCTGTAGAGGAAAAGAAAAAAACCCAAAACAAACAAAGTAACCACCATAAAAAAAAACCCCAAACAGCAACAACAACAGAAAAAAACAGAATAGAAAAGACAAAAAGAATGGGAAAAAGGAATTTCTCTTGCCTTTTCTGCTTTTCACTCTCCATAAGCAGTGAAAATATTGTCCAGCATATTATGAAAACCTTTTGGGACAAGATGATGGAAATCCCTAAATTTCATATTTTCCCTTTGCTTCCCATTTTGCTCTGTCTGTACAGAAATTCGGCATTTCCAGGACCAATGCCAAGATAATCATGGCCTCAAGGGGTGTTCCTGGTGCAGCCCTCAAGGTGCTGTTGGCCCTGCAAAACTTCACTGGCCAAAATATCCTTTCAGTTACCTCTGAAGATTGCAACTGTCCCTATGTGGCTGTGAAGATCCAAACACCTCCCATAGTTCTGCTGGACGTTTTTGTTGCCTTGTCCCACTTCTTTTCCGCATTCAGCAGTTTCCCATGCCTTACCCAGTAGTTTCCCACCCCCTGCCTGGTCAGCTTAGCTGAGGGCAGGACTTGTTCAGCACTTACTTCTACCTGGCAATTGTATTCAGGAGCTATTTGGTGAAAAATTTGTAGGACTGCCTAAAGAGCCTATTCCTGTTAAAGGCTGAGAGAAAAAAACACCTCCTGGTTTCTCCATTGAGAGACTCATTGCTATGTTCTCAACATGGTTTAGTTTGGAGGAAAAAATTCTTATTTTCACTGGGAATGCAGCTAAAACAAGTAGATGGGGAGAAAGGTCTCAATTGTGGGCATTCAGTTCAAATGTTCTTGATCCAACATATGCATCTTTGCCAGGAACAGAAACAGTTCAGTGTTATTTAGCCTCTAACCCAGATAGTCTTTGTCTTGATGAATGGTTCACTTACAGCTCCTCCCGAGGGGCAGCTGCAAGCTCTTCTCCCTGGGACCAGGGCCAGGACCCAGGGAATGGCTGCAGCTGGGCCAGGGCAGGGTCAGGCTGGAGATCAGGAAAAGGTTCTTCCCCCACAGGGTGCTGGGGCACTGCCCAGGCTCCCCAGGGAATGGGCACGGCCCCAAGGCTGCCAGAGCTCCAGGAGTGTTTGGCCAACGCTCCCAGGGATGCTCAGGGTGGGATTGTTGGGGGGTCTGGGCAGAGCCAGGGGTTGGACTGGATGATCCTTGAAGATCCCATCCCACTCTGGATATTCTGTGGTTCCATAATTCAGATTTCAGCTGGTGAAAACATAAAACTCACCCCTCTGTTGGGTTACCAGTTTGGGCACCATCAGCAGGGAACAGAAACTCTTTCTGCAGGACATGCAGGGCTTCAAAATAAACCCATTATTTATTGTCTGACACACAAAAGACAGGCCAAGGCCTCTGAGGCTCTTCACTCCCCGGGTCCTGGTGTTGCCATCCTCCAACAACATCCTGGACAGCCTCAAGGACCTGAACTGAGAATCCCGCAGCTCCTGGTCCCCACTGGTCTCCCTGTTTTTTCCCCAATAACCACTTAATCCCTCTTCATGTAGGTGATTTTCCTCTTGAATCCTTCAGCTACTGCCATTCCCCACCTCACTGTGCGACCTCTCCCAGCAATTCCACCTCTCTCCCCTTCCTGCAGGTTTCATAGCTCGGGCTCTCAGCTCAGCAATTTTCTCAGTGGCCTGAGCCAAGGTTAAGCACCAGAGCAGGGCTCTGTGTCCTTGTCTTTGTGTCCTTCCTGCAGGGAGGAAGTTTTGGCAGAACTCACCCAGTGAGTCACAGTTTTACTTCAGCAAGAGGCAGAGTAAGAAACACCACGGGGAAAGGTGGACAGGAGCCATATTGTTGGAGATGTCAGAATATAAATCAAAATTATTGCACCTAAATAGCCCAAGGAAATATACTTTAACTGTAAAGGCAAATGACTGAGAAAGTCAAATGAGATGCTAAATGCATGCAAATGTTTACTTGAACATTAACTAGAAAAATCTTCCCTCAGGTGACATTTTAAAAAAGCAACTTTGTCCTAAAATGTCATTACCCAGATCCAAGTTTTTTGCTCATATTATGACCTCATTGATTCTGAAGGTACTTAGTAAAAAAAAATTAAAAATTTAATATAAATAATACTGTTATTCTGAATAACTGAAAATAGATCACTGACATGAGCCTTTTTAGAGGGGTTGGGATGCCAGTCTAGAAACTGCGGAAGTGAGAAACAAGTCCTGGTATTTGAACTGCAAGGTCAGTTTCCTCATTTCTTTAGGGAAGTTAAACCTCTGCCATGTATTTGGATACAAATATTATCCCTCAAAGCCAATAAGTTCTAGTGACAGTAAACAAAACACTACCTCAGTTTCATAACTCTTTTTTAAACCTTTCCTAAGACTTCAGTTTTCATTGATAAAGGTATGTTCGCTTTGGGTTTGTTTTCACTGTATGCTGTATTTGTTTTCACTGCTCAACATAGAATTATGGAAATTTTGCAGCAGAAAAAGATCCAAACTCTTAAAGATGCCCTGTAACCAAGCTGAGGACACAAGATTACAAGATGAATGATAATTTAACAGTAGCCTGCAAAAGAATAATGAATATTTATTTTCTCTGCACAGATTAATCTGACTGAGATGGTTGGAGTGACTGATGTGAAGTGACTGGTCTGTACCCTAGGTTAAAAGAGCCAGGCAAGGAAATTCTTCACCTCAGGGAGGAGCAGGATTCATAAAGACGATTGTTAAGGGTGGCTGAAGTTATCTATCCTGATTTCCAACCTCATCCATGCATATGAACTCCTTCTTTGCAGGGATGGAGCGCTCCTGAGCTTGCAGGAGCTGATCCTCAAATATCAACCAGCTTTCTCGGGCCCCTCTTCCTTCCAGGGCCTTATCCCATTTTAGAACAGGTCAAGGCCTGCTCTCCTGAAACCGAGAGCTGTAATCCTTCTTTGCTCTTTTGTCTCTCTCCTCAAGATCCTGAACTCCTTCCAGAACTCCAGACAGGGTGTTTGAAACCCAGACAGAGAACAAAGAACAAGCATAACGTATTCAACTTGGGAAAAACCCTCAGTGATTTCTCCTTCATAAATTATTTGAAAGGCCGTTCACCAGTAGTAATTATGGGAGTTTAACCTGTTGACCAATGGATATGGCTGGGAAAATCTCTTTCCAAGTAGGTTAACTTTCGTTTCCTCGTCCCTGATCACTGAACTCCTGCTTTGGTATCAAGAGGTACTGTAGTTGTGGAATCATTAGTGTTGGAAAAGCCCTCTAAAATCCTCAAGGCCAACAATTCCCAGTACTGCCAAGTCCACCACTACCCCATGCCCCCAAGTGTCACATCCACACGCTTTTTTAACACTTCCAGGGACAGTGATTCCACCCCCTGAGCCCCAGTGCTGTGCTCACTCATCCTTTCTTCCTGCTGCTGTTGGATTTTTGAGCTTTACTTAGAGAGGGAGTGGAGTGACTCCAACTCTGACCTGTTCCCACAAAGCATCCTCACAGCTGTACATCCTCAGTGAGTTTCCTCAGCTCCATCCCAAGCTCTGTGTGGAAAAACATCTCCCTTTCCTGCCTATTCCATTTGTTTGAGGAGAACAGGGAGCAGAAAACTAAAGCCAGTGAAATCGTAGCCTTAAATAAATTTGCGAGGTGGACATGGAAGCTGCTTATTTTTCAATCAGAAATTTGAAGCCATCATTGCACTTCCCTCACTGCGGAGGGGAAAAAGCAATTGTTGGTGCTCCGAAATTCCGCCTGAATTCATCCCGGCTTTGTTTTTATGGTCCTCTGAAAAATGACTCCGAGAGAGCAGAGAGAGAGAGGGTTACTTTTATGGTTTTCGATAAATCCAAAGTGACACGGATGGTAAGTGGCAGGACTGTGATTAGAATGAAGAGTTCGGGAGACAGGGTCATCATAAAGTATTTATAACAGCAAGTTGTATATTCTCCCTGTCAGGGAACAATGGATGGGGAAGCAGTAAAGCTGAATTAAGTTAAAAATATGAAATGCCAGTTGGTGTTGAGAGTCCTTGATGCTGCTTGAATAAACAAAAGGAAGGACAAAAGTGTTTGAGAAGAAAATATCATAGTCCCAGCGACTGGTGAATTTATTCTGAATTAAAAACTGCACATTTTAACCTCTATTTTTCTGGTGGTTCAGATAATCACCCTCTGAGCCTTAGTTCCCACAGGCTAAAGAAGCGTTTTACTGAAAAAAAAACAGATGCTGGGAGGGAGAAAAGTGAACACAAACTTTAAATGCTCCATGAAATATTCTTGTGCATAAAAAATTAGGAAGAGTAAATGAAAAATCATGATGGAAATGACTTAAGCATTGGTGCAAATAGCCCTGCAAGATCTTAAAATATTTTACTATTTCAAGGCTAGGCAGCTACACAGTAATTAAAAGTAAATATAGTGCATTAAATAATAATTCTGCAGTGCATTCCAGCACTCTTTAGATTGTAATTACTGGAACTGCAACATATGCTGCAGTATCTCAAATAATTGGGATAATGGCCTTAGTTACTCTCTTAACCATTTTTAGAGCTGCTCCTATGAGACATGGAGACTTTTTTTCTTTTTTTAACATGCACTGTCCATTTTCTTTGCCATATATCTTTAGGAAGATATTTTTATTTTTTTAGGAAAAGAGTATTTTTTAAAATACAAGTATAACCAAACTCCTTTTGCTGAAGGGAATGAAGTTCCCTTTCCGTAAGAATTTCCCTGATTTCACTCTCTACCCCCTCTCCCTGAAATTGCAGAGGGCATGGGCACATCAATAGGTTAAAAACACAATAAGACACGGATCTGGGAGAATACAGAGATTATCAATTTAATTACCTTGAAAGATCTTTTTTAACAGCTCCGCTCTCGTGGAAAATGTGTGGCTCATTGCTTGCTAATGTTTGGAACAAAAGCCTTAAAGTCTGTCCATCAATTGGACATTTCAAACTTCCCAGAACGATTCTGGAACCATGAATACAAATATTGTAATCACGCAATACTAAAACAATTCAGTTATCTCAGGAGTTTCCCAAATTATTTTTTAATTGAATATTTTGATAATCAACAAAGACATGCTTATGTTGATCACTCCTCAATGCATGATTTTGCATATTGCTTGTACTGAATATATAATATTTTCTGAATATATTTTTTAAAATCCATATTCGGGAAACATTAAGTAAGTTAAAGATATTTGCAGGCTCACAAAGAACTGACTCACTCTGTAGCAAAATTTTTGAGAACTGAGGTAAAAGTGGTGATTTCTAATGAATATTCAGATTTCTTTCAAAATATGTAAATCAGCAACCACAAAGCAGAAGTATGACATTATATCACAAACGCACTGCCAGATATTATTGTACTGACACCCCAGGTGTCACTTCTTACAGGCTGAAAATGCCAGTTTTGATTAAGAGCTCTTATCTAATACAGTTCAGGGGAAACACGGAGGATGGAAACTCCCTCTAACCTTTGAGCATTGTTTGAGGGAGTCAGGAATAAACGACACAGCTTCCTCCAAAGCGATTAGTGCAGGATCTGGAATTACACTGTGAATATACTGCGGGTTTAATTGCTATTAGTTTATTACACTACCAGGTATTAGATAATCTGCTTAGCTGGGAAATGCGTGTGCTTCAGACAAACCAAGTATTTTAACAGCGGTAAATTCCTTAACAAGGGCAAAACTGCAGTGAAATTAATTACATCCTGAACTTGTCAGGGATGTCTGCTCATATTCCCTAAAATACTTCGTCTTCTGGCTTAATTTTCTTGGAAAAAATGTGATCATTGGAGAAAGAAACTGTTGTGGCCAAGCAGAGAAAATGCTGAAGGAGAGCACACAAGAGAAAGACTTTATTCTTTATACTGTCACCAATCAAGTAGTTTCATCCTTAATTTTATCCTTCTGCCCTTTCTGCCTCTTAGATCCATCCACTCCTCTCTTGCCTGTTTAGACAGAAACTCTTTGAAGCTGGGAGTACCTCTTTGAACTGTGGAATTCACCCAAGGCCTGCCCCTTGCTACAGAATTTGGCCTTGGCTTGACATGCAAAACTGAGAAACTGTTTCCCCAAGAATGCTCAGAATCCTGTCTCATCAAATTTCCTTTGCCAGAAGTCTCTTTTTCAGGAGCGTGTTACCAAAAATATACATAAAAATATATACGTATTTCCTTCACTTTGACTTCCATTGATTTTCCTGCCAGTGCTGTTCCTGGAGCTCATTTCCTTCCTCTTGCACTCCCGAGAGGGCTCCTTCTGTTCCATTTGGAAGCACAGATCCGTGCTTCTGCAGCAGTCATGGGGCCAGATCTTCCAGCTGCCTCTCAGTGTCCGTGGCAAAGGCCCGTGCAGGGTTCCTGTGCTGCCAGGCAGGAGCTGCTGTGTGTGTTTGGTGCAGGCAGGAGCTGCTTCTGTTCTATAAAACATCTTGAAAGGTTCTTAGGGCTTCCTCTGAACTCTGTCCTTGGCAGCCAGGATTTCCCCGAGGAGCGTGGCACAAGCCCTCCTCGCACCCTTTAGTGCTGCCTATAGGGATCACTGGCAGTGTTCCGCCTGGTGAAATCACGTTCCTGGAAGGCTCTCGTGTTGTAACTGGAATTTTGCTGTTTGTTGCTGGAGGTGTGGGGTTACAGGCACTGAGCAGTTTTATGGGTAATAAGTTATTTAATTCATCAATCACAGCAGCAGTACCTGAGCCAGGAAAAATTTTCCCATGGAAGTCAAAGATCTTATTTGGGAGCCCACAGAATCCCTAAGGTTGGAAAAGACCACCAGAATCATCGAGCCCAAGCTGTGCCCGATGCCCACCGTGTCACCAGCCCAGAGCACTGAGTGCCATGTCCAGGCTTTCCTTGGACATCTCCAGGGATGGGGACCCCAGCACCTCCCCAGGCAGCCCCTTCCAAGGCCTGACCACCCTTTCTATGAAGAAATTCCTCCTGATGTCCAACNCCGTTCCCTTCCCTGGATTCACTCCAGCACACCAGATGTTAAACCTCATGGCTTGTTTGTTTGGTGCTCAGTCAGACATCCTAAAATTAATAATATTAAATAAAATAAATTCAGGCTACATTGAGATTAAACTTGAGATCAGTGCTAATATGCTGCGAATTTGCATATTTTGTTTGCTTTATTTATTCAACACTACAATGAAATCCTAATGGAATTTGCCCTTCAGAAGGGCAAATCCAGAAAACACTTAATGATAGCACAGAATTAGGATTCAAAGAAGATGTTTCATTTTTTTTCTTGTTTATTACTACTTAGCTTTTAATGAGATATAATTGTATGATTATTAATACAGAAACTATTCACTGTCAGTTCCAGCAACAATTTTCATCGTTTGTAACTTGCAGCACAATGTGCTGAAAGAAAATAACCTATTGATAGTGTTTTACTTCTGATAAACATTTTGTAATTAAAGAGATTTCTTTCTTAGGAAATAAAACTCATTAACAGACAAGAATTCAGGGATAGTCTGGAAAGGAAATATGCATTTGTATTTAAATTAAGTTAAACTTAAGTACATATTTGAAAAGAAAATATATACCTAAAATACCTATATATCAAAAGCCTGTAATGTATTAAAAAATACTGTTCTATTCAATCAAGAGGTGTAAATGTATTTTATATATAAAGTATAGGAATCTTCATAAATTTTCTTTCGTTTGAATTAGTTCCATTTGGTCTGTAATGAGCTTAGTTTAATTATATTAATGAAATATTGGAACCAATACACCTTCTATACACACCGAAATGCTGAGTAAACAACCAACAAGAGTGGTTACTTTCAGTAATAGCTTCCAGAAGAGCTCTGTCTTATGCAAAAAATATTATTTTTGGCCAAACCTGGTCTGCAGGTCCCCAAGAACTTCCACTGGAGATGGAGAATAAGGAATCTCTGACCCAAAAGTGGGTGACAGGATCAGTCTGCAGGCACAGCTTGGTCAGCGTGTGCAAAGGTGTAGGAAGCTTCTAAATTAAAAAAGAAAATAGTAGCAATAATAAAAATTAGTAAACAGTATTAAATATTAGCAAGTTTTGTTAAAATTAATAAAAATTTGTAACATTTACACCTTAATATAATATATTGGTTCATAGTCTGAGCACTGCAGATAATTTGTATTGGAACAATCTACCTTGGATTTTCCCTCACTCAAAAGTTATATTTGTTTTTTTTTCCCGACAACTCTTCCCTACACTAAGCAAAAAAAACCTCAACAAATTGTATTTTTGGGAGAGCAAAGCAAGAGAAATCCTTATTTTTATTTCTTGTTTAACTTAGGTATATCACTGATTTTATATACTTGAATATATTTCCACAATTTTCCCTCTCTTTACAGAATCCCAGTAAGGTTTGAGTTGGAAGGGACCTTAAAGATCGTCAGTTCCAACCTCCCTATTTGGAAATATGTTTTTTGCTTCTGCTAGACTCAGTCAAAGAATGACCTATATGTTTTTCTTTTTTCGTGCAACTTTATCTTTTATATTTGCCTTTCTTGTGCTATTTTATTTTGGGGCTAGGAGACATGCCCAGTTTTTTTAAGAATAATAATAGCTTGTGAATATTTGAAGAAATTATGGTGACAAACAACATTTCATTAAAGCCTTTTCTCTGTGCAAACACCCTGGCCAAGAAAATAAAAGTCCTTATTAGTCTAGTGCAGAAACTCGTGTCCTTCACAATATGGTTTAGTGGGAATGGTGGGATTTGGTCAAATGTTGGATTTGATGATCTTGGAGGTCCTTCCCAGCCTTAGTGATTCTGTGATTTAAGGGTTCACATTCCAGGTGGTGATGGGGTACAGCAAGATGTGACATGTTAATGACTCTAAACCTTCTTTTGATAGAAAGAAGCAAATTAAAAACATGGATCCAGCACCTTTTGCAGGATATTTTAAAAGAGCAATGAGGAGTACAAACAGCAAAGACACCGAGATGTTGTGTAAGGTGAATGATTTGTTTTTTCATTTGTTCCTTTCACTGGGTACGTTTGAGACATGAAATTCAGCTCTAAATGTCCCAAATCCTGTGGGTTCCCGCAGTCAGTTATTCAGCCAAACTTCCTTTTGCTTTGTATAGAGATAATTGTTTTTTATATTTTTTTCCCCCAGTAGATAAAACTTCAGAGAAAAGCATTTAAAACCCTTATAGGTACTGCCACCCCTGAAAATAAGACTGCCTTCACCTCTGGAGTGGCGTCTCCAATGCAGGGCTGTAGTTTGAGCTGTTTTGATGGGAGGTTATCCCTGATAAAGAGTGAGGGCTGGAAGAAAATTTAGCTCCTACTGGAAATATTGATTTGCTGCTGTGTTCTCATACATGATCTGGTTTCCAAAAGCTTTTATTACAGCACTTCATTTGCATTAATTACATACTCAGATTAGAAAGTATATTCGGGCTTGTAGCAATTTGTAGAGGAAATGATGTGTTTTAATTACTGTTTGCAGCTTATTGTGTGATATTTCTTTGGAGATTAATTGACCTGGAAAAGGAGGGAAGGGTCCCCTTTTTGATCTTCCATGAACTGCTCGAAGCCAAGGGGAAACCCCTGGATGGAGCGGGGGAGCTTCTTCTTTCCTGCTCTTCCCCAAAACTTGCAGGACTGGGCAACTGAAATGAAATACTGCACCAGGCACATGGGAGGGCAGGGAACACGGAGTTTCCAGGTGCTGGAAACTCCAAAGTGAAATTTAACACAGCATAGTAAGCCCCAGGAAGAATCCTGGGCTGGGAGTGTGCCTGGGAATCAGAACCTCCCTGCAGAGATGCATCAAGCGAAAGGGAGACAATGATAAACCTTATTTATCACTCTTTTTTTCGTCAGAAACTCTGGGTTTTCTCTGGTTTATAACCAACATTACTCTTATTTTTGTTCTGCTACAATATGATTTTTAAAATTCTAGATTTTTCTGTGCCTTGGAGGGAATTAAAGGAAACTACAGACACCTTGATGGTCTAGCAGAAACAGAGGATCTTGTGTTTACTAAATATAGTGGTTGTATGGGGAGAGTAACAAAAGAAACAAACAAAATCCTAATTTATTTGTCTAGTTATAAATGTTGATGGAATCATGGAATATCCTGAGCTGGAAGGGACCCACAGGCATCATCCAGTCCAACCCCTGGCCCTGCCCAGACACCCCAACAATCCCACCCTGTGCACCCCTGGGAGCGTTGTCCAAACGCTCCTGGAGCTCTGGCAGCCTTGGGGCCATGCCCATTCCCTGGGGAGCCTGGGCAGTGCCCGACCTCTGGGGGAAGAACCTTTCCCTGGTAACCAGGAAAACCCTCCTCTGGCCCAGCTGCAGCCATTCCCTGGGTCCAGGCCCTGGTCAGTTTTTGTAACCCCAGGAATTCCGTGCCCAAGGGAGGAGTCCCCATGGAGACAGACCCAGAGGGCAGAGCCAGCTCCAGGGTCACTCCACTGGGCCAGGTTTCCCACAACATTCCTCTTGCCAGAAACTGAATCCATGTCAGCTGGGATTCTCCCAGTCCCTGCAGAGACAGACCATAATAGCAAGCAAGGCAAGCCACCCTTCGGGTAATTCAGCAACCAGCCAAGCTCTTCCACAAGCGCATCCTTAATAAATGTTTTTATTGCGGAAGCTCCACTTCCCACATTCCCACTGCCAAGCCAGAGGGAATGAGCCACCTTATCCTCAAAGGCCCCACTGGGCAACATAAAAGCTCCTGTTGATCCAGGATATTTGGGTATTGATATTGCTCACAGCAGGCAACACTCAGGAAAATAATTCCATTCATGACCTTCCTGTAAAAAAAAAAAAAAAAAAAAAAAAAAAAAAAAAAAAAAAGATAATTGTCTTTGGTTTTGCTGAGAATAAATAGTAACAAACCTCAGTTAGGGGATCATCTTCCTGACCTGCTTGTTTGCCATTAATTCAGTCTGCATGTGTGGGGTTTTTTACAGTATTTATCACCTAAGCTCTATCAGCAGCTTCATGGTAAAAGTCATTATATTCCTATATCTCGGTAAATTAGTTTTTCTATTGTATTAACACTTGCATTTGGATTTTTTAATTGTATAACCCACATTCTCGGTAATTTAGTTTTCCTAATGCATCAACACTTATATTTGGATTTTTTAATTATATAACCCAGTGCATAAGCACCCTCACCAGCCAAACTTCTGCACCCGAGGGAAAGGCTGGAGCTGGGCCAGGGCAGGGTCAGGCTGGAGATCAGGAAAAGGTTCTTCCCCCAGAGGGTGCTGGGGCACTGCCCAGGCTCCCCAGGGAATGGGCACGGCCCCAAGGCTGCTAGAGCTCCAGGAGCATTTGGACAATGCTCCCAGGGATGCTCAGGGTGGGATTGTTGGGGGGTTTGGGCAGGGCCAGTGGGTCCCTTCCAGCTCAGCATACTCCATGACTCTGTGATTCTACACTCACGCTAGTGAGTCACCACATGCTACTTCCCCAAAATTGTTTTATTTATTCCCTGGATTCACAGGAAGATCTGTTTAGAGGATATTAATTGGAAATGTGAGGCTGTCCCCAGAATTAACTCATGCCTTTTGGCATTATTGTTTTCCTCTTGTAAACTTCTGTAGCCAGATAATTAATTCTTTTCTCTGGCATACAGAATATGTTGCCAAAGATACTTAACTATGATATCAGAAGAACAGATCTCTCTCTGGTTTTTGTTTTCAATTTCTTTTTAAAATTTGCTTACATTATTATGCTGAGCATGGATCAGGACTTGATAGATAACACACAAGGAACTGCAGAGACTGCATTGAAGAATATAAGGTGACATACCTAAAAAAAACTGAAGTAATGATGTTTTCTTTTTATTCAGCAGATACCAAAGCAAAGTGCTATATTCAGCACAGTAAATACTGATTAAAACATCTTATTTAAATTTTAAATGAAATTAGGTGTAATTGTAATGTTTGATACTGGAATTTTGTGTGAGGGAATCAGCAAATGCACAGGTGAGTCTTTGGAATAGTGAGGTTATCCAGAAAAATGAGTACTAAGAAGCACTGGATGAATAATTTTGTCTGCAGCATGAAGCATTCTGAGAAATAAATGCAGAATATTTTGGTGACAAGGTCACAGGGAGTAGCTCCAATAAACTACTTTATTTTTTGTCTGGCACCCTATGATGTAAAACACTGAATGAAATATTAAAAACCATTCATTTATATGGTGGTATCTTTAGACTCCTAGACTATTTCTCAAGATAGTCTTCAAAGGATTGAAAAAATGAATTATGGAAATCAAAGAAAAAAGGAAAAGAGTATTTTTAGTTTGGGTTACCACTGCAAAGAGGATGTGGTACGTTGAGTCACTGAATCATTTTATCTCAGGATTAAACCCAAACGTCTAGACTGTCAGCAAGAACTTCATTGCTTTCAAACTTCTGCTGTAACACAAATTTTGGTGTGATCATTTTTGGTTTAATCCACTAGATAAGTCTGCAACAGAATATTTAATAAATTTATTTCTATGGGATTTTTTCTTCCCTATTGCAGAAGTGTTATGAGAGTCATAGCAATAAAACAAATAATAATGTCAGTGGCTGTTAATGAGATTTGGTGTTGTGGTTTAGCCCTAGACAGGACCTCACAGCTCCTCACTCAATCCCACACCACTGGGATCAGGCAGAGAATTGGGAGGGTAAAAACTGGAGTGGGCTGAGATAAAGGCACTTTAACAGGGAAAGTGGAAGCCACTGCACAAGCAAAGCCAAACAAAACAAAACAAGGAATTCTTTCAGCCCTTCCCAGGGCTGAGCAGGTGTTCAGCACCTCCAGGGGAGCATCCCACGGAACGGTGACTTGGGAAGACAAGAACCATCCCTGCCAACACTCCCCCCTTCCTCCTTCTTCCCCACACTGCACATCCTGAGCTTGAAGTGTCACAGTCTGGGATATCCCTGGGGTCGCCACGTGAGGGGCAGGAGAAGCCGTGGCTCTGGGTGAGCTCAGCAATAACAAAAACATCTCTGTGTTATCCCCCCTGTTTTCAGCACAAACCCAAACACAGCCCTAAAACAGCCCCTGGGAAGCAAATTAACCCCAGCCCAGCCCAAACCAGCACAACTGGGCACTGTCAGGAACAGCAGTGGGAGATGGAAGCAGACCCTGGGATCAGGGAGGATGGGACATTCCGACAGCCAAGGCTGAGGTGGTGCTGAAAGGGTGCAAAGACCTCTCCAGAGCACAGAGCATCCCAAAGGACAAAACCTGGGGCTGACTGTGAAAAGTGTTGGTGACCAAGTTGTTCTTTGGTGCCATTTCACCAGTTAAACAAAAGGGTATGGCCAGAAATGGAACCCAGATCAACTCCTGGCTTCACGGATGGGGCTGTTGGGACAGTTGTGACAACGGGACATTCTTTGATGTTTATAACCTGTGGGGTTCACACATCTGGAATAGAGCAAGCGGAGATTTGGCAGCCCACACGTTCACTAGGAGGGTGGCACAGCACTGGACAGGCTGCCCAGAGGGGCTGGGGGTTCTCCTTCCCTGGAGACATTCCAAACCTGCCTGGGTGTGATCCTGTGCAGCTGCTCTGGTGACCCTCCTTCAGCAGGGCTTGGGCTGGATGATCTCCAGAAGCCCCTTCCAACCCCAGCCAGGCTGGGATCCTGTGATTAGAACTGAGGGAAAAATGTTGTATTCATCATTCAGTTATTAAAGGTAAAAAGAAAGTCAGCCATGCTTATATCACCTGAAATTAAGTTCCTCAAGTGTCTGACGGAGAAATTAATGCAGATGCAAATTATTCCGGCATTTGCACTGGAAAAAGGGAACTATACTTAAAATTTTAATTTAAAATTTAGATTTTCAGTAACTTCACCCAGGCAAGTAAACATATGCAAAAGATGTGCCCGTGGTAACAACAGGTTTGATTCTGCAGAAAATTTCATAAAACCTCATAATTGTTCTTGTTGTTCACACTTGTCTTTTCATAGAGAAGAAAAAGAGCAGGAATATTAGGCAGAAATATTCAAATTTTCTAGGGACTAGCAACAAGGACAAAGAGAGAGACAGCAATCTAGTTCTTTCTTATATTTTTGTCTTTAAGAAGGTTTTAAAAATTCCTATTTATTTATTTATCTATTATATTTTACAACAATGCCTGTCTTTTGACCTACACCTGGAACACCCCCTGTTTTTCACCCCAGGCTTGTACCTTACAGTGTAATCCTTGCAGTAGATTCGGTGTTGGAATGCACAATACAGGATGGATTGTTTGTGAGAGAGATGTCTTTAAACATCCTAGATGAAAACAAAAAAGATAACTGAGAGATAAACTTCTATACAGTTGTAGCTCATTGGCAAAGCTATTACAGTTCAGTGAGATTGAAAATAAATAAATAGTTCAGTCTGGGAGCTGAGTATTCCATGCTGATTTTCCTGACAGAAACTCATAACCTGTTATCAGAAAACAAACCAAAAAACAAACAAAAAAACCCAAACCCCAAACCAACCAAACAAACCCTAAAATAACCCACAAAAAGCCCCACAACACACAACACAGGAAAATCGTTCAAGCACATTTCTAATCAGATAATGTTTAAACCTGTACTTGTTATTAAAGCACAGGATTAGCTGTGTTCATTCTTCATATGGAAAGTCTTGTTTTAATCCTCTTAGAGTCTTAGGCTAAAACAAAGGCTTTGAATGTTAGTCCTGTAGGTTTTGTCAGGCCCATGTATCTCACTGCAACACGAGTAGAGTCTAACAAGAGTGGGGAATTTTTAATTCTCTAGTGCACCCCAGTCTAGGGAACAGGTTTTATTCCCTAAATAAATGCAATAAATAAATCAAATATTTTTTAAAAAATAAATTAATTAATGTACTAAATAATTTTCTTTGCTGTTCAACCTATACTTCAGAAATTTACTTCAGGAAAGAGATGCACAATCTGACTGAGCACACTTCTCAGCTCTGGTACTGCTCATGGAAGTTTGAATGGGATGCTAAAGCTACCGTGGCCCCAAAGATATTCCTGGAAGAAGCCCGTCAAGCTAAAATCCNGAGCCAGAAGGTTCCCCCTGAGCCTCCTTTTCTCCAGGCTGAGCCCCTTTCCCAGCTCCCTCAGCTGCTCCTGGTGCTCCAGCCCCTTCCCCAGCCCCGTTCCCTCCCCTGGACACGCTCCAGCCCCTCAAGGTCTCTCTGGCTGTGAGGGCCCAGAACTGGACACAGCACTCGACAGCCTCAGCTGTGCCAGCACAGGGAGACAAAGTTTACAGAGAAAAACAATCATTTCCCCATTTCATTGTGTGGATCACAAATTCTCATGTTTCTCTCGTGGATTTTCGGTCAGGAAGCACTGCGAGTTACCTGAGGAACCCGATGCCGTTGCTAATGCAGGACCTTGAGGTCTAAAGGTGCCCAAAATCCAAATTTGTTTACAGTTACAGGGGAAAGGCCATTTGGCACAACAAGCCTGCACTTTCAGGTTTATTAATCTCAGCCTCCTCTCTACTTCTTCCCTGCATCCTTCAATTAATTCCCTGTACAAATAACTGGCTGTCTTGAACTAATTTTATATATTCTCTTTAATGGCTTTATGGAAGCACTTTGCAGGTATTAAGTGGAGAGACAAGTGTGAATGCTTTGGGAATGGCGTGTGGGTTTGGCCACAGAAAGCTGTTATTTTAATGGAATTCTTGTGGTTACAGTCACCACACAAGGGTTCAAATGATACCTCTGAAACAAACAGATGTGTCTTCGTCTCCTGGCTGCAGGGAAGATTTAGTTTTTTATTATTATTTTTTTAATACAAAAATTGCACTTCATCCCAGTTGAAATCATCTCCATCTACAACATGAGAACCCTTAGTTAGAAGCTTATTAATTGATTATCTCACTAATTAGACTCTGATTGCTGTTGTATGGCTTCAGATTAATTTTAAAGTGCTTAAATTAAAAAAAAATACACACAGATTGCATCTATTGCAATTTTGAATACAAATATAATAGCAAGAGATATGAATGACAATTACCAGTTTAATTAGCCCTTCAGCACAGAAAGGAATGGAGATATAACAAATTGGGTGCCAAAATGGTCCTGTTTGGTGTTTTGGTGGTGGCATCAGTCACTGGGGATAATTGGGAATATATGGGAAGATGGCTGTGGTGAATTTGGTTTGTCTCCATGTCAGTTGTTCCCTTGTTTGCCTCATTTGCTAAAAGCCCATGTGTGCAGAATCCTAACACACACTTAGCCATTATTTTTTGATTCAGCCTAGCAGCAAGCTGCAGCTTTCTTATTAAAAGATGCTTTCTCTGAAGGAAATATTCACAATAGTCTGATTGCGGCTGCTCCCAAAAGAAATTTAAAAGAGCAGTTTACTAGACTGTGAAATATGTTTTTATTTAAATTTTATAAGAGTCTTTTTCTCTGAGCTGTGATGTCACTGGATCTCAGACATTGCAGTTTGCCTGTGTATGTGTCCTCAGGTATACATGAAGAAATACATAACCAGAAGAATTCCTGATTTGGAAGATTTCCTTAAAGAATCATGCTGGGGACTGGAGGAGGGACTGGCTATTACATCCCAGAGTGTACAAACAGAATCCCAGAATGGTTTGGGTGGGAAGAGACCTTGAAGCCCATCCACTGCCACGCCCTGCCATGGGCAGGGACACCTTCCACTAGCCCACTTTGCTCCAAGCCCTGTCCAACCTAGCCTTGGACACTTCCAGGGACTGGAAGTGATTGGAATTTGTGTGCAGAACATTTGCTACCACATTTTTTTAAAAAAAGTGTGATGGAGCATCTCTGCTGTGAGGAAAGGCTGGAGAAATTGGGATTTTTCAGCCTGGAGAAGAAAAGCTTCAGGGTGACCTCATTGTGGCCTTCCAGTGCCTGAAGGGGCCAACAAGAGAGATGGAGAGAGACTCTTTACAAGGATAGGACACAGGGAATGGCTTCTCACTGCCACAGGGCAGGGTTAGATGGGATATTGGGAAGGGATTGTTCCCTGGGAGGGTGGGGAGGCCCTGGCACAGGGTGCCCAGAGAAGCTGTGGCTGCCCCTGGATCCCTGGAAATGTCCAAGGCCAGGCTGGACAGGGCTTGGAGCAACCTGGGCTAGTGGGAGGTGTCCCTGCCCGTGGCAGGAGGTGGAACTGGATGGGCTTTTAGATCCTTTCCAACCCAGGCCATTCCATGATTCCATGTGAAGCTCAGATGCCCACGACAGGAGTGTAATACAGATAAGCCAATATTTCTAATGTTGCAACTTTCAGTTCTTGCAAACTTAAAAATAGATGAGGACCATTAAAAAACCTGAAAAATCTACATGCACTTCTAGCAGATGTCTATTAAGTTTTGGGAATGTTTTAACCTACAATTTCTGTAAGATATGTCTTAGGTTATCAGTGACAGTTTAGGTTTTGCTGCTCCAAGGCTTTCAGTTTAGTTCTTTCCACGTCAAACCTGCCTAAATTCACATGGCAGTGCTGGGAACTCAGTGAAACACCTTTCTGAGCATCTTCAGGAAAGAAAGTGGGTCAGTGTTCAGACAGTCATTAATCTAACGAAGCCTATGATAATTGCAAACAGTCAGAGTGTGAGTCTATAGTTACTCCCTTTAATACTAAAATCCCAGGATACTGAAGCATCAGATACAGGGTTCTATAACAGAATGCTTATGTAAGTTCAATAGCCTGGTTTGTAAATCTTCCGGTCTCAGAAGGATACAGATTGATGATATTTGGTACTAAGTTCTCAGATCAGCACTTGCAAGGTATTGCTTAAATCTTTCCTGCCACTTTCTGTCTAGTCAATTGGAAAAATCTGTCCTGAGTGTAATTGAAAATTGCCCCAGATTGTCATTGAGTGATTTGCAGAAATACCCTTTGATTATAGTCCCAGTCAGTTTATATTATACTGGCCATCATACTGCACTGAGAAAAATAAATAATTCCTCAGCTCTGGACAAGCAGATAATTGGTGTAGGTTATTCAAAAAAATTATGTCTATTTCTGTAGGTGATCTTCAGCAAGGTTAGAAAAAAATCAATACCATAAATCATGTTTCAATGGAAATATGATGGACTTACAAGGTCTGCTAGGCTGTATCCAAATGTTTATTTTGCTTCAGCAGGATAACTTTTCTGCAGGAGGCAAAAACAGCACAATTTATACTGCTCTCCTTCCTGCAAGTGTTCCAGGCCAGGTTGGACGGGGCTTGGAGCAACCTGGGATAGTGGGAGGTGTCCCTGCCCATGGCAGGGGGTGGCACTGGATGGGCTTTAAGGTCCCTTCCAAGCCAAACCAGTCTGGAATTCGATGCTCTCCCCCTCCTCTCCTCTCTCCTCCTGTTTGTTTATGTAATTCAACTTCCACTCCGAGAATAAACTCATTGCTTTGAGGTTTCTAAAGGCAAATACACACCAAAGAAACTTGTTGGTTTGGAGACCTATCAAAACCAGTATCTCCTGATTCCTCAGAATCCAAGTCTCCTGCTGATAAATGCATTTGAAATGCCCAGCATCGAAAACCCCCAGCAGCTTGAATCTTGAGTGTTACATTTGCTCAAGGCCTGATATTTTTGAAATAATTTTCTAGATGTTCTTTAACTATGCACCATACTTAAAAATATAGTTTTAAAAAAAGAAAAAAAAAAGAGGGAAGGGAAGGGAAGGGA
>VZTF01009272.1:0-44657 GCA_013397755.1 Cnemophilus loriae | reverse complement strand
AAAAGAAAAGAAAGAAAAGAAAAGAAAAGAAAAGAAAAGAAAAGAAAAGAAAAGAAAAGAAAAGAAAAGAAAAGAAAAGAAAAGAAAAGAAAAGAAAAGAAAAGAAAAGAAAAGAAAAGAAAAAAAAGAAAAGAAAAGAAAACTCTGATATCCAGTTCCCAGACAGACAAAGCCATTGCTCAGAACTGCAGCCTAAAATTGCCCAGTATTCAGATCTGTGTTGCTAGTGCAGCAAGAAAACATGTTTAATAAAAAATCATCTCCTAGCTGGAGCAGAACACATCTTTGAGCTGCAGAAGCAGCAAAGCAGTGAAGCAGAGGCCTTACAGGTGCAGTCTCAGCCCAGGCGGTACCTTCCAGTGCCAAGTGTGGTTTGATATTAAGGACTTTGTTTCAAGTGAAACAGGGAAACATTAATGTTTCTCTTTGGACAACTTTCAGTATTCCAGAAGGAAACTTGAAAGTAAAAATTGGAATATAAAATACTGGCAAAAAGACAGTGTACTCTGGAAAAAATAAGCCCTGTGTCCCTTCAGTCCCTTATTTTATAATTCAGCATTCAGCAGATGCTGGAACTGAAAATCTGCCCTGACATTTGTGAGCCTCCTGTTTGGTTTGTTTTGACATCATCACAGGACCATATGCAGAGAGCCTGCTCTCGGCTGCAAAAATCACTCTTTCTGTGATTTGTGAGATATTTTAAAAGCTGGTTTGCCCAGACATATAAAAAGAGGCAAGCCACCAGATAAAGATGTGCACCTTCAGAAAAATTCTGGTCTAAATACAAATTTCTTATAAAAGAATGGCTTAGAAGCAAGGTTGGTTCTGTTAGAATGGTATGAATTTGTCTTCTTGCTTTATTAAGTATCATAATGAACTGATGGGACTGAATGACAATAAGAGAACTGTCCTGAAGCTTTCCCCTTCTCAGTTTGGTGCTAAAAATATCTTGAAATAAATATAAATAACAACAGCAAAACAAATGACTGTTTGTTATTTGATAACAGTGGCAAGTAATAATAAGCAATAATCCTGGCAAGTAATAATAAACAAATTGAACTCTAACTATTCAATAATAATTAATAAACCCATCATTTGAATATTACATAAAATTCAGATGTTATTATTTTTAAAAAAAGAAAAAAAAATGAGAAATTACCTGTGGCTGGAAGGATGACAAGTGAGTGAACAAAGTATCTTACATGGGCTAAATTATTCTTTTTAATATGGGTTAAAATACTTAAGGAACTACAAACTGGAGAAGAATTTTAAGAACAAGAGAAACAGCAAATTTTGAACTTCCAATCTAGAACATTCCGTGTTTGATCCTGAGCAAGTTATTGAAGGTGTTGCCACCCACTTCTCAAACTTCAAATACCCACTTCAGACATGTGAGACTACTTGTTACTTTTCATCATTTTCCTCGAAGGCAGAGACAGTAAATACGAAATTTGTACAAAATTTGAACTCATCATTTTCAATGCAGGAAAAAGAGAACAGTCCTAAAGTCTTCTGTTCCAGCCTTTTAATGATCTGTATTCTGGTGGGGGTGATTTGCAATTAGCACAGTTACAGTGCAATAACTGTCCCTGAAGATACATCTCGTTTCACCCCTGTGAAATTTAATTAGTAGGTCACCAGTAATCGTGCTGTGAAATGGCTCTCAATTATGTTTTACTCCAAAATCACAGAATCATGATTAGTTTGGGTTGGAGGGACCTTAAAGCCCATCCAGTTCCATCCCCTGCCATGGGCAGGGACACCTTCTACTATCCCAGGTTGCTCCAAGCCCCGTCCAACCTGGCCTTGGACGCTCCCAGGGATCCAGGGGCAGCCACAGCTTCTCTGGGCACCCTGTGCCAGGGCCTCCCCACCCTCATAAGTAACAATTTCCTCCCAGTTTCTAATCTAAATCTCTTCCCTTTAATTTTAAACACATCTTCCCATGTCCTGTCCCTCCACCCCTTGTCCAAGTCCCTCTCTACCTCTCTTGGAGCCCTTTTAATCACTGGAAGAGGCTCTAAGATCTCCCTGGAACCTTCTCCTCTCCAGGGTGGACATTCCCAGCTCTCCCAGCCTGGCTCCAGAGCAGAGGGGCTCCAGCCTTCAGGAAATCTCTTCTTTTTCCTACCTGGACCTTTCCACAGCCATCCTCCAGTGCCCATATCCTGACCTCAATAAATAATTAGAAGTTGTTAATGGGATTTTGAATTTCTTTTTTCTATCTGAGAACAGCAAGAAGATGCCCATAGAGTAAAACAAAATCCCAGTGTGAGAAAAATGGTGTGGATTTTGCTGAGAACGGTGGATTAGATAAAGAATGGATGTTGATTTAGGCTTTGAGGTGAGGAATTCAGACTTCTCCAGGGATATGTGACAGGTTTTTAACCACTTATGGCTGTTATGGAAAAAGCTGTCGTGGCAACTGGAATACTGGAAGAAGGAGGAGGAAAAGAGGTCTTGGTCCCTAGAGGTGAGTTTTGCTGCCAGCCTCTTTGAGCACAGTAAGTTGCCTCTGAGGAGCTGCATGAATCCACATTTCTGGAAAACTGGCAGGAATGGAACTGGCAGAGTAGACGATGCTGCATCATCTGAGAAGAAAACCTGGACTAATGTAACAAAACCCCCCAAACCTGAGGAAGCTTTGTTTAAGCTTTGATCAAAATCTGATATTGAGGGAAGCACGGAGTTGTCTATTTTTGACCAGACAAATTCAGGTAGCAATATGTGTTACCAGGATACAAAATTTCCTTAAAAACCTTTAAAAACACATGCCTTGACTTCTCGTTGGATCAGTGAAGAAATAGCCAAAGAGATTTGCCTGTCGTCTTCTGGCTTTGAAGTGCAATGTAATTTTAAATAGGACATGTTTCCAGTCATTAGTTAATTAAAATGAAAATTGAATACGAGACTGAGAAAATAATAAAAACAGGGGGAAATGGTAAAAATGGTTAGACAGGAAAAAGTTTAGAAGCATGAATTTTTAATTATCTAATTGTATTAGTTTTATCTGACCTATTTCTCAGCAAACACCCCACTCTTGAACAGTTCTGCTGGGGGAGATTGCTGAACTGCAAGAGCTGCTTTTCAACCAAACCTCTTTAAATACATTTTAATCTGAGCCAAACTCAGGAGCTGAAACAGTGGGTTTGTTTCTCTGCGTCAGAATACCTCAATAATTGTGAATCATATTCTAAGCTGACAAGGTAAGTAAACAAAATGAGAATTAGAGCTATAAAGTCTAAACAAAAGCTGCACATTCCCAGCAGCTGGAGCACAACAGCCTCCACTGCTTTTTCCTTTTCTCTCACAGTTGCTGCTATAATTTTTTGGCAAGGGCTGAGGGAGGTACATGGCAGCCAACATCCTCCCTGGAGGCACCGAGCATTTACCTGAGTGATGCACATCCCTTCTGCCAGCCGAAGGCCTGCAGCAGTCCAAGCTTTCCTCCTGGATGTCTGCACGGAAGGGAAACGTGCTCCCGGCTGCTCCACGAGGCTGGTTCCCTGCAGCTGGGGCCAGGAACCACAGCTGGGGGAAGCGGCACGAATCGTAAACAATTAAGCAAAGGAATTGTGGGTTTTGAAGCCTTCATCCCCTCAGATGCAAAGAGACGTCAGGCAGAAATGCCATCCTTCCCCCCAGAGGTGTGTGGGAGCCTGATGGAGCAGGTGGGTTGGTGCAGGAACAGGCTGCAGTGACGTTCACCCCCCCGGCACTAGTACCTGGTACCAAAATCTCCCTGACAGCCTGTTAGACACGAGCCAGGATGTGTGACCCCGATGCCACTGGGAACAAATCCACCCCCCCAAACCCCAGCGTGACAGAGAAGAAGCAAAGGAGAGGCTGAGCTGTTCTCCTGGCCTTTGGTTAAGCCAAATCATAGAACAGAATTGTTCATTTTGGAAAAGGTCATCAAGTCCAACCGTCAACCCATACTCACCACTAAACCATGTCCTCAAGTGCCACATCCACAACGTTTTTTCAACAATTCCAGGGGTGGTGACTCCACCACTGTCCCGGGCAGAGCATTCCAGTGCTTAACAACCCCTTCCACAAAGCATTTTTCCTAATATCTAACCTTAACTAATTAATTCTAAAAGGGAATAGTGAGAAAATATCTTTGGAGCTCCCAGTCTGTACATGAACAGTGGGTATTTATTTTAAAAAATATTATGGACAGCTTTTGATTACTGCTACTAATTTTGAAACCTTTTTTACCTGGGCTAATTCGTCAGTGGCTTCATGGATGATTTGTTTAAATGCAAAAGAGAGGAGGATGCACATTGTTGAGTGGATGTTCACTGCTAATATTCCGTACTAGAATCTCACGAAATAATCAGATGTAGACCTAGGAAGTCCCATGCTGGAGCTCAGGCCCTCAGGGCCAGGTCTGGAGGGAAGGGTCCTCCTGGTGAGGTGCTCTAAGGCAGAACTGAGCCGTGGATGGGGGAGCACAGTCGAGTTCTGTGCAGACAAAGGGCCAGAGCAGTGGCAGGAAGCTAAAAGATACATGGAAATATCAGTGGGGTTTTTTTTCTAGACGTGTGAATTCTGAGCAACCTGGCCTAGTGAAGCTGTCCCTGCTCATGGCAGGAGATGGAACAGGATGAGCTTTAAGGCCCTTCCAACACAAACCACTCCAGGATTCTGTTTGTTTCAAGGACTTGATTTGTACAATTGTATTTCAACAAATACATAAATAAAGGAAGGGAACCTTCCATTCAGAAATCTCAAGTTTTTGTATTAATATTTCTCTTTACCCTAACAATACAGATAGCAAGGTGTGAAACGCACCGGTGACAGCTGATTTATGCATTTCAGCACAACCACACATTACAAATGGCAACTGTTAATGGGGCGAGGGGGCAGAGGAGGGAGGAAAAAAGAAGTATAACTTGTCGTAAGCAACATTTGTTTGTGTCATTGTGTTCTGCTTGAGACCAATCCCACATGGAATTAAGTACATGTTGCACACAAAGCACAGGATTAGTCCTGCTGCAGAAAAAAATCATCCAGCTGAAAGCTGCATGTAGCTGAAAACAGTTTATAACTATAGAAATATCCAAGCGCTTTCAGGCATGAGTTGTTTTGTAAATTAAATTAAGTGTTGCCATTTCCACTTAGAGGTACGCAAGGATTATTACAAATTATTAGGAGAAGGATGCAAATAATGATGACTTTTGAATACTTACATGTACAAGGTGAAGCTGTAGACTCAGGTAAGTAAATGCGAGGATCTTCCTTGGTGGAACAAGAACGTTAACTTCCCCTTCCCCTTCCCCTTCCCCTTCCCCAGCATTACATTCCAGTATCTGATAGAAATAATTTGGGGGACCAGAGCTTGATTATTATTTTCCCTGTAAACCAAACAATTCCATGTATATATTTAATCACCACGTATGTTTAACAAAACCAACTGGAAATATTTGGAAATTGAGCTTTCCTTATAATACACAGGATGTTAAGAACAGGAGTCTAAAATTGATCTTTTTCAGCTCTGTTCTATCTTTTCCTTGGGATTTTTTTTCCATTCTGTGCTGTGCATCATCCGATGGTCTCACTGACAATCTGCTGTCTTGCCTCTGGCGTTGCAAAATCAAAGAAGAACAAATTTATTCCTGTTTATTTTAGTAACAACAAAACTTTCCACTCCGAGCTCTACATTTTTCACTCTTGAAGGTGATGTATGAAGCAGGAAAAACAGCTCGACTTTCAGATACTCAACAGAGGTTATGCTGGCAGTAAACAAAATCCTTTCAGACCTCTGCAGGAAGAGAGCTTGATGCAGAATTCACTGGGGAAAAGGTACCTGGAATAGAGGTTGTTATCAACAAAACTGTAGTTTCCAGGTACCTTAAGGAACGTGAACGAAAGAGGATATGGAAGTATTTGGAATTGCAAATCATTGTTCCGAAGTGTTTTCCTACTCTGCTGTTTGCAATATTCCTATCACAGAGCTGTAAATATTTACTCACCTGTTACAAATGCAGTAATTATCATGTTTCCAGTTTCACATGGCAGCTGCAGTTTGCTTTCTGCAGACTAAATATATATTGTCATTGTATGTTATTTACCTGTAGAGGGGTTTTCTTAAACATGGAAGATTTGTTAGAATATTACTCAACAGGGTTCTTATGTCTGAATTAAGAAGAAAAATACAAAATATCGAGTGTGTCTGTTCCTTGGATCTGAGGGAATGGCTGGAGCTGTGTCAGGGGAGGGTCAGGCTGGATATTGGGAAAAGGTTCTTCACACTCCGGGGAAGCACTGCCCAGGATCCCCAGGGAATGGGCACAGCCCTGAGGCTGCCAGAGCTCCAGGACAACACTCGCAGGGATGCTCAGGGTGGGATTGTTGGGGGGTCTGGGCAGGGCCAGGGGTTGGACTGGATGATCCTGGTGGGTCTCTTCCAGCTCAGGACATTCTATTCCCTTATTCTGTTATCCCCTCAGTGTGTGAATAGAGCACAAAATTGATCAGATAAATGCTCAAATCTGATGGAAATTGCATTTGTACCTGTAAAAGGATTTGCTGTTGGAACCATTTCCTAAGAGGAAGAAACACTTTGCCTGAAGCTGCTGTGACACAGAGCAAGGTCACCCAGGAGAGTGATTTTGGTTTAAGGGATACATTTTCAGTTGCATATCTCAGATGTGGCAGCAAAACTGCTGCAAAATCGTGAGTCTTTCCCCATTCCTAGAGCTTCGAAATATCTGAGAGGTTTTTTGCATGGTTTTTTTTTCCCCACAGAGAACAGTCCTTGAGGATTTCTACTGGAATTAAAGGAGAACCCTCGTTTTCACTGTGTGCTGTTGTGCATGTAGAGGTTTCCCATACAAAGCTTAAAGAATAAAGTGCTGTTAATTTAGAAATTGAATAAAAGAAATCCCCCTTTTTCCCTGACTCTTCAACCAGAGCTTCACAGCCTCCCTACACGCTGTTATGTGTGTAAATATGTATATATGGACCAAAACCATATGGACTATTTTTGATCTTCTGTGCCTCATGCCATAAGAAATCATTTCTATTTGCAATTTTAATACTTGTACATGAGTTTACAAGTGAATTTGCCTTTTCCAAAATGAAACCTGGCAACTGGATCACTGCTTTATCCAGGATTTATGAATAAGGAGGAAAGTGATTTCCTTCTAATACTTTCTTTGGATGTAGATGGTGAAAGAACACAAAATCCAAAACCCAGAAATTTAAGAAAATGCAAAATCAACACATGGGCTCACAAAAATATGGGTGTAGGCATATAAAATACTGTGGAAGATGATGTGAAATGAAAAACAAGTGAAAGACAAACTGTTTTAAGTCTAAAAAATGGATTTCAAAAGGGTGTTTTAAGCTCTGGAGTAGAAAAAAGGGTTAATTGGTAGAAAAATTAGTGGAAGAACCTTCAATTAAATAAGAATCATCCACTAGTTCAGCAGTTAGGGGGAACAGGTGAAGTCAGTTCAGACCCAAGGTCTGAGCTCCAGGTCCCCACATTTCACAACTACAGACTCTCATTCAGGGTCTCCCTTGGGCCCAGGGAATGCTTTACACTGACAGCTTTATTGCACTTCTTTAAAAAAAAAAAATTTTAATTTAAAAGCATTTTAAGGGTTCTTTGTTTAAAATCTCGATCAGCTCTAATTTTGACCTGAAGCCACTCTGTTCTCTTCTGCAGCAGGACTGCTTGAAATAAATGAGTTTCTTTTCACCATTCTTCAGGCTAAGCCTGTCTTCAAAGTGTCCTCATACCCAGGCACAGGAAATGTTTCATCTCAGAAGCTCTCCTTTGACAACTCTGATCCTTTTTTCCTCCTTTCCCCAAATTGGGATTGCTGTGCCAGCACAGGCTGGCCTTTTACACTGCATTCCTCTACCTGGCTGAGCTGAGCAAAGAGCGAGCAGCTCTTGAACTCCCTACATCATTCTAAAATGCTGCTCTTATCAGCTTAATGCTGCAATAATTGTTCTTTTTGCCTGTTTGTGCCATGCTGTGTCTCTGACTGCAGGACAATCCCCTGATTTTTCATTCCAATTCTCTGGAAATGTCGCTGTTACAATGTGAGTTATCTCCACTTTATAGCGTCTATCACTCAGAATGAAGTTCAGTATCTGAACCCTGCAGCCTCCAGCACGTTATCAGCTGCCATCCAGGTAGGTCAATCATTTATAACACGTTTAACTCCAATCCTTTATTTTCCTTCATAAGTTGCAAGGTCACCTTAAACCCTGGAAAAGGCCTGAAGAGTGGTGGGGAGATGAATGAGCGTTCGCTGTTGCCATAGGCTGCTTGTTTCCGAGCGGAGCGATACCTAAAATGCTCATAAATGGGATCAAAAGGCAAAGAGGCTCAGCAAAATGCTGCACTGGTCACTCAGATCCTCGTGTGCCAGGAGTGTGGGCCAAGGAAATGCCGCTGCAGCTGAGCACCACTTTGCCCTGGGCTCACAGTTCAGGGAACAGCTCTCCACAGCTTCCCTGGCTCCTCCCAGGACTCAGGGTAAAGCCAACACCTTATTATTTTTAATTTAATGAGAAGCCAAATGTTAACTCCTTGTCACCGTGCTGAGAGAGCCATGTGCTCCAGGAGCTAATAATAAATAAAGCTGTATTGACAGGGAACTATTATATTTGTGATATTTGTGTTATTTTCTGCACTGGAAACTGCAGGCTTTGGTCGTTTGGGGTTTTTTTTGTTTTGGTGGCTTTTTTTTTTTTTTTGGTGAGCATTTGTACCTGTGCTGGAAAGATGAGAGTTGCAAACTGGCCAATTTTCCATGAAACTATTTTCTCAAAACTATCAAGAGTAGGTTAATCTACAAAAGGACAAGAGATCTTAACAAAGCCTGGTATCTCAGCAGCACAATAGGGCTGAAAGTCACTGTGACAGCTGCAAGGTAAGGCACACTGGAAGGAACAATTGATACATTGATGGGATCTAAATTAACTGTAAGTACTCAGGGAAAAACGTCCCAGCTGTCATTGTGAACAGCCCGGTGGAAATCTCTGCCCGGTGTTCTGCAATGATTAAAAACCAAACAAGATGTTACAAAGTGCTAAGCAGAGAATAGAGCACAGCATTGAAAGTGCTGTAAGGCCATTCTGTAAATCAGTGTGGGAGCTCACCTTGAACCATGCGCTCAGTTTTATCACCCCATCTTGAAAAGGATGTATCAGAAATAAAGAACAGGAGCTCTGAAAGTCTATCTTTTCAGAGAGATGGTTGGGTCAAACTCAGCCTTTGATTTATACCCTGTGCTGTCCCTTTGAAATCAAGTGATTCTCTGGGTTGTAAATCACAAGGCAATATGACCTATTTAATTTAGTGAAGGGATGCACGAAAATGCTTATGATGAAGATACACAAACTACTGAGTGCATACTGCAGGCAGCAGAGCTTTTCTTTTCCCTGCTGAGCAGCCTTTGCTCTGAGACGACCAGCAATGCATAAAAACAAATACAAGTGTATCACTTTTAAATAGAGATAGGCAGCTGATACTTCCTCCAGATGAAATATATCATTTTTCCCCAGATTCTGCCACTCAAAAAAATAATTTGGGGGTACAGGAGTAGAAGAGCGAGAGGATTTAAGCTTCCTAAGCAGATGTAAGGATTGAAAAGTTATGATAAACTGACTCTAGAAAAATAGAGAGTCATTGAATTTCCTGAGTTGGAAGGGACCCACGGCGATCATGGAGTCCAGCTCCTGGCCCCACACAGGACATCCCAACAATCCCAGCCTGTGTCTCAAAATGAAACTCAAATGAAGGTACAGGGACTGGGGAACAAGGATATCACATCGCTGATTCAGAATGCAAAGATAAGGCCGGGGAACAATGGAAAAAAAACCCAACCACGAGGTGATAACCAGGGTGACCTGGAATGGAGAACAATGTTCAGCAACTCCATAGAGTCTTAGGCAACATCCTGTGCTCAAACAGGGAAAAGCCTCCAATCGCTGCCACAGCTGTGTTGTGGCAGCAAAGGGACACCGAGCAGAGCTGCCAGTGTCTCTGGTTGGGCTTTGAGCAGCCTCTGCAGCCTATGTTTGCACTGCTTTGTAGCCAGTGCAAGGCAGGATATTTCAGCACTAATTAGAAGTCTGTGTGCTCCTGTGTTTGAAATGTCTGAACAGAGTCAGAAGCTCTCTCTAGTAAGGCAGAACGAGCTGGTTATTAGTAATGAAAGCTGATCACAGGGGGAGATACTCAGCCTGTGAATCTAATTCATAACGAGCAGGAGAGCAGGATTTCAGCAGGGGAGAAAAGGAACATTTCATTCTCTTGTCACATGTCCTGGCAGGGGAGAAAGCCCAAATGGAGCATGTCATGGAGACTCGGCAGCTCTGTGCTGGATGATGTGATTTACCAGAGACAAGAGGTACTTCGGGAGAGAAACAAAGAGAAAAACTCCAAAGTCTGATCTCTCCTGGTTTGGTTAACAGATGCTCTGACCCATTTATAATGATGGTTCCCGTTCCTGTCTCCACTGAGCCAGAGCAGAAAGGGACAAGCCGTGGCACAAACTTTGCCATCCCACACCACCCCTGTTCTTTCCCTTGCCCCATGTAGGAGGGGTCATTGTTCTGATTGCCTTGACATGGGTTGCTACAGGATTAGGAAATGTTTCCCATCCATGCTAAAGGATAAAGCATGCTGGGCTCCCTTTTCACATTCAGTTTAGTATCAGGTAGCTTAAAGTAGAATTTAACAAGGCTGTACATTTTATTTTTCTCCTTGGTTTACTGCTTGGCTAAACTGTTGGATAAAAAGAGCAAATATTCCGGTTTGGGTTTGGAATCAAGACCGTGCATTTCTCTCCCATTTTCCCATTAGATCTTGGCTCAGCCATTTATTACTCTGACAGGTATATTCATCACCTGAGCGTGCGAACAAGGTTGCAGCTGTGGCTGTGCATGACACTTGGGGTGGTCACTGGAGTCACCAGTGTGGCTCACTCCTGCACTGACGCCCCCTCTGTAGCTGCAAAGAGGGACAGAACAATTCCCAGCAATTTCGCTTTGCTCAGGGCTCTGCAGGGAGCAAAAGGCAGGAGAAGAGAAGTAGGCTTCCAGATTTAATTAGGGATATAGGAAGAAGTTTCTCTTTCCATTGCAGGTCTGTGATGTTCTGTCTGTGCAAATGGCCTTGGCTGTCAGGTGAGGATTTGCACGGACTTTGTAAACTTTAATGACACATCCCCTCAAGGAATTCCTCCAACAGTGCTGCTCCAGAGGTGAAGTAGCCCTTGTGGTGTCCTGAAACACTGTCCCTGGCCAGAGACAATTACACAAGTGCATCCACTGTGTGTGCAGAAAACTGTACTTAGTTATTGCTTGATATCTCTTGGAAAATGGGCAATAATGAACATTCCTCATGGTAATTGGTATCTCCCTCGGTAAGGTCACAGAAGGTTTTGCAAGCTGTCTATTAACGGTGCAGCTCAGCTGTTCTCACTCAGTGGGAAGCACATTCCACACAGACTTTTTCAGTGTTCAGGAAATATTTTAACTTTTCAGCAATCATTTTACGAAGCCAAGCAGAGAAGTTTGCATGACAATAATAATTGCTTCAGTTCCTAAAACCAGAAGCAAGCCTGCCAAAATATTATTAATATCAACACC
Source organism: Cnemophilus loriae (assembly GCA_013397755.1). Lineage (NCBI taxonomy): Eukaryota > Metazoa > Chordata > Aves > Passeriformes > Corvidae > Cnemophilus > Cnemophilus loriae. Next base: position 33,035 of record VZTF01009272.1, on the reverse strand, counting down.
TCTAAATGACTTCTGTTTTGTCTCTTCCCTTCTCCTTTCTTTGGAACATTTATAAAGAACCTGTGCCATCTTGCATAAAGAAATTATTTTCTTAAGGACTGTTTTACTGTCTTCAGCACAAGTAATTAGGATAAGAACAGAAAGTATTTATCACTGTTATCACAGTGAACACAGCACTCAGACTGTGACAACTGAGCTCTTGTAGTGAAGTGCAGAGAGTACAAACTGGAGCAGGTGCAGACAATAAACCTGGCTGGGTCCACCTCACACTGCTTAAAATTCTTTATAGAATTGCTTTGTGAGTAAGATTCCAGGAGAAACAAGCAAAAGGTGAAAAATCTCCGTTATAAAAGTTTCAACACAATTTCTAGAGAGGGCAAGCATAAAAGTTTACAGTTCCCATAATGGCTTTCCGTGAACCAGACAAACCCTGGAGATTACGGGAAGGCAGGCATGCCAGGGTTATAAATATATTTATAGGAAGGACTGGTGCAGTGAGTAAATGGGCTGTTGCTCCCAGCAGGCTCCCAGGAGTGATCACACAGAGGCTGCACGGCTCCTCCAAGGGCAGGAATCCTGCCTGGCGTGTCCCACCCAGCAGGGAGCACTGAACTTTCCGCAGTCTCCGAGAGTGCCCTGCAGCACAAGTGTCGTGCAGGCTCTTTCTTCTTGCAGTAAACAACTTCTCTTCCCAGCCAGAGACTCTCTCTCTGTGAGTACACAAGCTACACATGTTCCTTTGGAGGTCCTTGGGTTCATCTGAGAAGCAGCAAAGCAAGTGGGATGAGATGAGGAACTTTTTTGCTGTTTTTGTGGCTGTTATATGGGGATATCACACGGAAAACTTAGCTAAGTAGGCTAATAATGTCTGACTACTGCTTTTTTCCCCTGGTATCTTTACAGTACCTTTCCTGCATAGAAATGTCCACGTGGTTAGACGTTTATTTCAGACTAACCATTATAGTTTAAAGCTGGACTTTTTGCCTAGTAAGACTCCAGATTTAGGCTCTCTCTGAACTGCATTCATTGCAAAATTGATGTAAAACAGTGAACAGAGGTTGGGTACTGCCCACATCCCACTCTGGACCTGTGGTTGTGCCCCACAACACTTCAGCTTTGGTTAGAAAGAAAATAACTCACACTGCCCCAGCACCAAAAGAAATCTATTTATCCTGCAAGCCTAGACAGAAGGTCCCCACCAGCATTGGTGACTCCCAGGGTGAACACCTTGGTGTGTTTGTACAGCCAAAGAGAGTCTCCACGTGGCAAAATCCTTCTGGGAGCTGATGGACTACAGGAATTTACTGTCACCAAGAATAAGATTTTGCCTGCTCGGTGTCAGTGAGTGCTGTCAGACTGTGTTCAGCTCCTTGGATATCTCTTCCACTCAAGTAATCTCTCAATACCAGCATTTCCAGAGAGTTGCCGTCTTATCCTGCTGTCCTGTATCAGAGTATCCTGGGCTCATCCAAGGAGCGTGGGCAGCAGGTGAGGGAGGGGATTCTGCCCCTCCACTCTGCTCTGCTGAGACCCCAAGTGCAGTGCTGTGTCAGTCCTGGTGTCCCCAACATAAGGAGGACATGGAACTGCTGGAGCACGTCCAGAGGAGGCCACCAAGCTGCTGAGGGAACTGGAGCACCTTCCCTATGGAGCCAGGCTGGGAGAGCTGGGGAAGTTCAGCCTGGAGATGAGAAGGATACAGGGTGAGCTAATTGTGACCTTCCAGGACCTGAGGGAGCTGAGAGGAAACATGGAGAGAGACTGTTTACAAGGGATGGAATGACAGGACAAGGGGGAATGACTTCCCAGTGACAGAAGGCAGGGTTAGATGGGATATTGGGAAGGAATTGTTCCCTGGGAGGGTGCTGAGGCCCTGGCACAGGGTGCCCAGAGAAGCTGTGGCTGCCCCTGGATCCCTGGCAGTGTCCAAGGCCAGGTTGGACGGGGCTTGGAGCCACCTGGGATAGTGGGAGGTGTCCCTGCCCATGGCAGGGGTGGCACTGGATGGGCTTTAATGATCGCTCCAACCCAAACAATTCCATGATTCCACGATTATGATTATGACAAGTTGTTTGTTCTTTTGGACAATATTTAGTGTCTATTTCATTTCTATCTATAAGGAGACACAAGGAACAGCTCAGTTATTAAAATAAATATGGAATTATTGTGGGAAAACGCTTTTCGGATCCGTTTTTGGTAGGTCATGGTAAGGTCTGCATTGCTGTAGGAACATCACATAATCTCAGAATTATTTATTCTCACCACAAACCTTTGAAGTGCATTGATACCCCACATATTTTACAAATAAGGAAAAGGCAGGATGAAGTACTTCGAGTTAAAAAGCAAAATAAAATTAGATACCATGAAGTCTTTGAAAATCAGAAAGTAGTGTTGCTCCAGATAAAAATTAATGGGTCTCATTTTACAAGACAGTGATACGTATATGTCACATGTAGCATTTTCCTAGGAGCTTACTGCTGATAAAGAAGTCATTTCCAAAGCTTTAAGGATATTAATGAGCTACTTTGAAGTGCTTCAGAACTATCTGTGTTAAAATAAAACTCAGCAGAGGGGTGCAATATCATGGAAAACTACTGGAGAATGGTAGTTTGTTTTTAAATATTTTTTTAAACCAAAATTGACAATAATGTGAAAATTGTTCTCAAAAGGTGTCGTGTATGTGATAAAGCAGAAAAACTGTTCCATCCATTATCTTTCCCTATTTTGAACTGGGCTGTTTATGATCAGCCCCATAAATTACAGGCTGCTACTGTTGGTGTGAGGGTTTGGGGTGAGGTACATGGGTTAAAAGTGGCAGCCGCTGTGGTTTAATTCTAGCAGTTTAAAATGTAGGAGGTGTGAATAACTTTGCCCACACAGCCCCACCTACCTGGAAAAAACGCCTTGAAGACAGAGTTCTAGGAAGAACTCAGAAGCAAATAGAAGACAAAAAGAAAAATAATACATGGAGAGTCTCGTTTGCCAAATTAGAGCTGTAGGAAAGGAAAACAGGGCAGAGATGGAGAGATTACATATGGAAAACCCTCTGCAGTTTACAGATCCTCCAAATATCAATAAATCTTTCCAAGCCTGGTTTAAAAAGCACTGTAGTTGTGTGTAATCCTACCTCAGCAAAGCATTCTGGGACAGCATTGAGCCACTTCTCATCCATTAATTTCATTTTTTCCCCAGTCTCTCTCAGTGGACCTCTTTTTGTTCCTTCCTTTTTTGCAGTGGTTGAAGAGATCTGTTCTTAATTAGTATATCAGTAGAGATTTTGCAGGTGAAACTTCTGCAATTCACACATTTGTCTTCTTCAGGAAGGTTATTAGACTCGAGCACAGATCATTTGTCTCCTTTTGCAGGCTCCTGACAAACCATTCTTTGTTCCCGATGGGACTGTGGGAATTGTAATATAGGCAGAAAATTGACCCTGCGTGAGCGAGTTGGGGAGGGAAGGAATACATTTGCAAACCATCTTAAAACAAGGCAAACTCCAATTTGCAACATTTAATAAAGCCTGAGAAATTGCCAAGGAAAAAGAGAAAACGAACTCCACTTTCTAGGCCATTAAAACCCCAAAATTATGGCTTAATCTTGAAATAATTTACCTTTGGTGTTGACATTGCTTCATTCCTTCGAGAACAGGACATCTGTGTCTTTTCTGCTCTGGAGCTTTGGAAGGAAGACAATAATTTCTTTTCTTTATGTTGGTCTTGCTGCTGGACAAAGGTGGTTACATTTTGCAGAGGATGCTGCTCATAGATACATTTTGCTAAGGGAAAAACACTCTAAAGCAATGAGACCTGGTGCCTATGGAAATTGGGCTGCTAGGTTGCATTTTTTTCTGTTCTCGGTTTCCTGGGCCTTGTCCTTGATATCTCAGGCATGAGCAGCATCTGCTGTTGCTAAAGCTACTATAACTTGAGTCAAAGTTCTTGCTGCTGAAGTTTAGGTAATTTATTGCATAAATAATGATCACAAAACTGGAGGTGAGATCTGTTCACAAACCTGCTTTTGAATAGTTCAGCACCTGGGGATTTGGACAGGCTGGATGATGGGACAAGGCCAATGGGGTAAAGGGCCAGGTCCTGCCCTTGGGTCACTCCAACTCCCTCCAGGCTGGGGCAGAGGGGTTGGAAAGCTGGAAAAGGCCCTGGGATGCTGGGGACAGAGGCTGGACAGGAGCCAGGTGTGCCCAGGTGGGCAAGGGGCCAAGGGCCCCTTGGCTGTGCCAGCCCTGGTGTGGCCACAGGCCCAGGGCAGTGGCTGTGCCCTGTGCTGGCACAGCTGAAGGACCTCGAGTGCTGTGTCCAGCTGAGCCCTCACAGCCAGAGAGACNGGGTCGGGCTCTGCTCCCAGGGAACAGGGACAGGAGGAGAGGGAACGGCCTCAAGCTGTGCCAGGGGAGGCTCAGGTTGGACATCAGGAGGAATTTCTTCCTGGAAAGGGTGGTCAGGCCTTGGAAGGGGCTGCCTGGGGAGGTGCTGGCGTCCGCATCCCTGAAGGTGTCCAAGGAAGGCCTGGACATGGCACTCAGTGCTCTGGGCTGGTGACGAGGTGGGGATTGGGCACAGTTTGGACTCAGTGATCCTGGAAGTCTTCTTCCAACCTTAATGATTCTGGGATTCTGGGATTCTAAAATTCTTACAGGTTCACTCAGCTCCCTAATTCCTGCAGAGGAATTGTCTCACTCTTGATGGCACGTGCATGTTTTACATGAACCCTAAGCTGGGGGCTGTGAATGACCCTGCACATCCCACACCTGGAATTGTTAGCTATCCCTGTGAAGGGGAATTGCAGGGTGGTGGTTGTCCTGCAGAAGCAGAGCAACACCACTCAGAGCTGAGTAGTGTTCAGTGGCCTTTTGCCTTCAGAACTCTGCTTTTGCCCCAAAGTTACTCAATTTTAAGTCATCATTATTATTTTCAGTAGCAGCAGTATTAATGACTGATACAGCTTTATTTACACCATTTATGCTTCAACTTCATTAGTGATCCCTCATAAATGTGTTTTCTTTCTGCCTCCTCACATTGGCATCCACATGGCTGGGTTGTATTTTTCCAGAACACCTTTCCTGCTTTCTCTGTCTCTTGTCTTTCTTGTAGGGGGTTCACTGAGGGCAATATCACAACAAAAGGGTACAGAAATAAATGGGAATGTGGGATGAAGTAACATCCAAGTCCTTTTTAGGGCACTCCCTTATTCCTTCCCTCAGAATTTTGTCTGTACCTGATATAACAATCAACAGGCAGCAGGCGTTCAGAGCAGTTTTGTGCTGGTTGAACATCTTGAAGCAGCATCCCTTTGTTCCTTAAATTATTCTGGAGGAACTTTTGGAGGAGCAGAAAGTTCCTTGATGCTTCTTGACCTGTTCCATGGGGGCCCTTTATTTATTGCAGGTTGCCAGGTTACCTCCTGCCTGGTCATTGAAGTCACTTGACATGAAGCTTTTATCTGCCACAGAAAGGTTGTTGACCAGGCCATTTATTTCAGTAAAGAGTTCTTCTGTCACTCTTAGTCATAGCTGCATAAATGCTGCGATGATAATAGCAGGAAAATTTATCTCTTAAAGTGCCAACTGTTATTTTATCCCCTGGAGCAAACTGTCAGGATTCCTAAAGGTCTTGTATTAAATTGCAAATCCAGCACCATTGTGTCTGAATTCTAATTTTAGATGCTCTTGTTGGAAAGTCTGAGCAAATGTGCATTCAATTAAGGTGAGGGTTTGGAACTTTGCATCTAAGGAAATAAGCTTTTACAATTAGTTCAAAATTAAATCAGAACATTTCCAATCCACTTGTTCTGAAATATAGTCATAATAATTAAAAAATCATTAATGTGCTTTTCACTCTAGGGGCCTTTCCTTTAATATTGGATTTTCTGTACACAGAAAGTTGAGGATTGTTTGTCTGCAAAGGAAAAAAAAGCGGCTGATAACCCAAGAACTGAAGTCTCCGATTTTTTCATTAAAAGCTGATCAGAAACATCAGGATTCCTTAACATCAACCCGTAAAGCTATAATTTAACTGGAACAAGCTCAAAATAGCTTTCAGCCACCCCTAAATTAACACTTCGTGGACTATTCCGCCAGAAATGCTTCTTTCATAACATACATTTAAGTCCCTTTTCTCCTTGATTTGCAGAAGAATGGCAAGAAGTTTAACAAGGAGTCACTGGATTTGCTCAGTCCTGAATTCCCCAGGTTGTTCTCCAGTGTGATGGCCAGGCCTGCAGGTACCACAGGACAACCCTTCATTCTGAGACAAAACTCCGTTCTGTAAAATCCTAAGTGCCAGGAAAAGGGTGAACAGGGACCAGCTGTTCTCCCCCAGTGCAAAATCCTGGGGACATCAGTTGAGATCAGGAGATCATAGAAGTGTTCAGAAAGCTCTTTCCTACATTGCAAAGATCTCAGTTGGGAGGGAAATCCCAAAATGTGTGTTGGGGCTGTTTATCCCTTAATCCCTTGCTGTAATGCTCTCCCACCCTCAATCTCACTGCCAGAGCTAAGTCTCAGGAGATTTTTTTCCTGGTGGACCAGCCACCATTCCTGGTGCCTAAATAGGGAGATGGGGGAGATGTCCACACAGAGGACTCTGTCCCAGCTCCTGAGGCCATTCCCGTGGGAGTGTGGGGTGGGAGGGAGCCAGCAGCCTGTCCTTGCCTCTTCCCAGCAGTGCTCTGCTTCCACAAACCTGGTTTAGTTACAGAAAAAGCCATAAAAATGCATTACACTGAACTCAGGTAAGTTTTACAGTCGAACATTAAGCTGCAGAAACAACAAAATTAGGTGACTTATATGTGTGGCAATAAATCCTTTCACAGGACTTTGAGTGAACTATTACATTCTGCCTCTCCTTCAGCAGCCTAAATTGGCTCTATTTGGCTCGTAAAGGCAGGATGGATCCTCATTTATACACGTAACAAATGGAATAAATACACTTCTTTGAAAAATGGGAATCTGACAGTTTAATATATGGGTTGGGGTTTTTTTTCCCAGGATATTTTAACTCCTTCAATAAAATTTCATTAAGATGACACATCTACATATAGGTACATCCACGTGTGTAGACAAAAAAGATTAAATTAAGAATCCTGCTGGTTTACGTGCACCAGTTTCAACACAGGCTTATTCTCAGAATGATAATTCCTGCACACAGTTGGAAGAATGAGCTAAGCTCTCCAGCTCACATGTTTTTGTAAGTTAAATGTCATAAAGAAGAGGTGAAATTCCAGAATAAAGCACGGCTCTAATTAGTGCACTGATTTGAACACCGAGTTCATTTTCTGCTAGGTTACAACTTTCTAAATGTTCCAAAGCAGATGCACCTCATGATTCCTCTGCCACTTACTCTAATGCATAGAGCACTTTACCCCTCTGAATTGGCACTTTAAATCACTCTCCTCACTGCTCCTCATTACATGCACACACACACACCACACTCTGGAGCTGATCCGACCAGGAAAATCAGAATCATTCCTTTCTTCCCCCTGCCAAATGCCTGTTCTACTGCTACAAAGCCCTGTTTCCACATTCTCGATTACTTGTGTCTCACAGAACAACAGCACTCAGTGCAAAACACGGGGATGTGCTTCAACAAAAAAACAAAACAAGCCTAAAAACACCCAATTTTTACTAAAATGACAAGTTTTCTTTGCACGACGTTTGATAATGTTACAGTAGACGAAAATTAAGAAAGATTTTTCCTCCCTCAAGGCTTAGAGTTTGGTTTTGGTTTCTACTGGGAAATTTTTTGAAGTTATGAGCTGCAGCTATAGAATTACAAAGTTACAGAATGGTTTGGGTTGAGAGGGACATTAAAGCCCACCCAGTGCCACGCCCTGCCATGGGCAGGGACACCTCCCACTATCCCAGGGTGCTCCCAGCCCCATCCAACCTGGCCTTGGACACTGCCAGGGATCCAGAGGCAACCACAGCTTCTCTAAGCCCTCTGTGCCACGGCCTAAACATCCTCACAGGGAAGAGTTTCTTTCCAATATCCAATCTAAACCTACTCTTTTTCAGAGAGATGTAAACTTATGAGTTCTTAGGTTGATGTCCATTATAAATTTGCTGAATGGAGGGGGAGAAATGAATGTGCCTTGAGAAATTGTTCATTAAAAGTGGTCATACGAGGGGCTCATTGCTCTTACCCTCTGATGACTCTCCAGCTGCCACTCTCTTTTTCTCCAAAATAAAATCCGAACTGCAGCAGCTCCTGTATTTCTAATCAGCATGGAAATTCAACATCCTGCCCATTTCCCCCGGGACTAATTAAGAAAAACATCAAAAAGTGGAGTGACTTTAATTAGCCAGTTACGCAGCGTGGTGTTATCATCAGCCTGCCCCGTAAGCACCACCCTCATCACAGCCATAATGATGGGGTAAATGGAGCTGTCCATACTGACCCTATGGAATAAGCAGTTCCAAAGCCAATTGGATTTCACAGGAATGCAGTGGGTCAATGGGGGTGACTGCAGATCCCGACAGCCCCACAGTGGTCTGAGACCACCTGCTTTGAGACCACAGATACGAATTTATGTCTGTCTCTGTGAATTGGAGTTCTGCAATGAACTCTCAGGGAGGCAATTTTAAAAAAAAACCCAGTTGATTAAGAAATCCTATTATTGAATGTTTCTAGATTCAGTAAAAGGATTTCTTAGATCGATTGTGAATTGGAAGGAAGATGAAAAAATTCCCTCTATGGAAAAGAAGTATATGACTCTTCCAGGGATGGGACAGCCACAGCTTCTCTGGGCACCCTGTGCCAGGGCCTCTCTACCCTCACAGGGGAGAATTTCTTCCTAATATCTAACCTAAACTTACTCTCTGGCAGTGTGAAGCCATTTCCCCTTGTCTTGTCACTACATTTCCTGATGAATTGTCCCTCTCCAGCTCTCCTGGAGCCCCTTTAGGCCCTGCAAGGGGCTCTCAGGTCTCCCCGGAGCCTTCTCTTCTCCAGGTGAATACCCCCAGCTCTCCCAGGCTGGCTCCAGAGCAGAGGGGCTCCAGCTCTCAGAGCATCTCTGTGGCTTTCTCTGCACCCTCTCCAGCAGCTCCATGTTCTTCCTGTGCTGGGCCCCACGGCTGGAGCAGCTCTGCAGGTGGGGTCTCACCTGAGTGGGGCAGAGAGGCAGAATCCCCCCTCCCCTGCTGCCCACGCTGGGGGCTCAGCCCAGGCTCGGGGGGGTTCTGGTCCCAGCTCACACCTCCAGCATCTTGAAGATCCTACACCTTTGATTGTATCTTTCCAAAGGCTTTTTTCTCTTACAGAGTTGTAGCTCCTCTCATTCCAGAAGACCTGCATTAATTTGGAAAAGGAATCTTTTCTCAAACCCCACAAACACTCATATTTGTACGTGCCATTGTACAGCTGGCACTGAGGGGTTCTAATCAGCCAGGGGTAATTCAGATTCACCAACAATACTCACAAATATTGCACAATGTCACAAAGGATCAAATGCAAATGCACATTTCGTCTCAGCCACTGAGAAGCATTTAAAAAGAAATTAAACAGCAGATCTCATCTTGTCCCAAATATAAATATGCAAACTGATGCAAATTGCTTGCTCCTTACCCAGGAACACGATGGCCAATTGCCTGACCTGTGTTCACAAAACAATATTTTATTTCATTGGCTGTTCGCAGGGAGTGCATTTGAAATTTCTGTGGCATCAGGATAAAAATCAGAACGAGCATATGCTTCTCAGAGCACTTCAATCACTTCTGATTTCGTAGGCAGTGTCTGTGCCTACCAAAGCGTGAAGCCTGGAATATATTAGCAAAGTATTAATTATGGTTGAAATCCTCAAACAGATTTCAATAGTTAGCTGTCACCAAAGTGGTGGCAAGAGTCATTCTCTAGCAAAAACCATTGTGCAGCAGCAAATGTGGTAAGACCTCTACTTTTCCTTAAGGAAAGTTGCGAAAAAATTATATAAATTGTGTTATATATTAAACAGAAGAACAAAATAGAATAATAAATCTGCTAATTGGAAGAGGGTTATCTAAGTGTAACACACCAACTAGAGACAGAGAATCACAGAATGATTTGGGACTTTAATGATCATCTACTTCCAACCCTCAGTTCTATTTGTGCACCACTACTGAAAACAAATCCAACATCAGGTTCTAATCCCATGATATACATATACATAATATTAATCCACAAACTTATCTTTACTGCAAATAAAATCCAAATGGAGAATAAAATTATCATTTTCTCATGTGCAATGCAACATTCAGTACTGCTGGAGGTGCCTAAATTTCTCTGTTGCTTCCTGGTCGTGCTAAGGATCTCAAAATGGAATAAATATAATAAAAAGCTGCTACCTTTTCAGTATGATGGAAGTTAGCAGCAATTCTTAGATCCGTCCAGTTTAAATAATAATACCATCAATAAAAATAATATTATCAATACTGATAGCAACATTAGTGATTTAAAAACACTACAATCACTTATCAAAATATTACTGTTATTTATTATTATTATTATTACTACTACTACTACTACTACTACTACTACTACTACTACTGGTCTAGTGGAAGGTGTCCCTGCCCATGGCAAGGGGTTGAACTATATTATTTATTTATTAAAACAATATACATGGATCATAAAGGGTTTTTTCCTAACGTGCTCCGTGAATCCCGGAAGGGATTTCCCAATAACCAGCCAAAAAGCTTTATTTCATTACTATGAAGTGTTTTACTTCCTTCAATACTTTTAACAGTCTAATTTAGCTATAGATTCATCTAAATTGGATATAAACTCTGAATTATTAGGAATGGTTTATTGGGATATGATCGTGGAACTGTGACAAACACATTCCAATAGCTGATATGAACTTCAGGCCTTCCTTTCCAGCAAAGAGCTGTTAAAAATATTTTATTAAGCATGTTTGAGTGTTGTAGCAATCTCCCACAGCCACTGTCATTATGCTCTTGATTCCCCATTGCCTTAAATCAGCAATTAGATGTTGATGAGAAACGTCCACGAACAATAATAGTTAAAGATCAATTAGGGATCCACGAGGCTGAGGAGATTAAATATTTATTAAAATAACAACAACCTTTCAAATAATAGCTCAAACTTCATTACTTTAATCTGTTCTGGAGCTGCTGTTTTCTGCCTCACTTCCCTGTAATTGCAGACTGCACCAGTGACAGGGAATGTCTCGCACCGAAGTACATAAAAACATAAAGTGTTTATGTTGCAGTGACAGTGCTGAGATTTTGTAAACAGATTGGAACAGGTTCATTTTTTATTTGCCTGCACATTTCTAAAGTGTTTTTCTAGTGCAAAGTGACAAAAATCTCCCACTTAGCTAAATTTAACTGGAATTTCCAGCAGGGATCCATAACCTTCCCTTTGCAGGCCGATGGACAAATGACTGCAGGCCTGATGTTCTCTTCAGCAGCAGGCCTGGAGAAGGAAAACTGGGAAGCTGGGTGTAAGGCAAGAAAGGTTTTTGCAGAAGGAACAGAGCTTCTCTCTAGAATTCAGTGTGAAAAGTGACAGTTTGTGGAATGTTTCTGTGGAAGTGCCATGTGGTAACAAGAGTGGCAGCTCTGCCTTCTGTCCATGCCTTGGTGACAATAAAAAGTGTGCAACCCACTCTTCCTCAAGCACATAACACAAAAATATCTTTAACTCATTTAAAATGGTGATTTAAACCAAAACCTGACAGAATTTGGGGCCAACAGATACAAATTTTGGCATCTATAAAGGCAAAAGACAGAACAATAATTCATTAGAATGGCAAAAGGGAAAGAAAGGCAGCATCTTTAAAACAGAGCACACAGCTCCTGACAGTAAAGTTGGATTTGATCCTTGTGGATCCCTCCCAGCTCAGAAGATTCTAGGATTTAAAATTCAATGAAACCATTCTTCACTGGGGCAAAAGTGAGCACACAGCCGGTGGTGGCTGGAGAAGCCGTGAGGGCACAACACCTCACACTCTGGAGCTCCGGAGCAGCACCCAGGGACTGTGGCAGCAGGCTGTGAAGATGCCACAAATCCATCACTCCATTTGGGCATGGCATGGCGACATGGGTGCACCAACTGGCATTTTTTTTCCTGACACATTTTTCTATATATAATTTCTTAAGTGTTTTATATACTGGGTTTGTTTTATATCCTGGGTTTAGTATTTTGTATGACATTTATTTTCATATGTATTTATTTTCTATACCGTTTCTAGTGGTTTATATACTGTTTGATTTAATTTTTTCAAATGTTTTGTTATACTTTGTTATAGTCCTCAGCACAGCAGGGACAGGGAGCTCCGGGAGCGGGGCCAGCCGAGGCTGCGGAGCTGAGGAAGGGCCTGGAGCATCTCCGTGCCCAGGAAAGGCTGAGGGAGCTGGGGCTGCTCAGCCTCGAGAGCAGCCCCAGCTGAGAGGGGCCCTCAGCCCTGGCTGTCCCTGTGTGCAGGGAGGGCTCCGAGCAGGGCCCAGGCTCTGCTCCGGGGCCCAGCAATGGCACCAGAGCCACGGGCAGGGACTGAGCCCAGCAATTCCCCCTGCACAGGAGGCACAACTTCTGCCCTGGCAGTGCCCAGCCCTGAGCAGATTGTGCAGAGAGGCTGTGGGGTCTCCTCCCTGGGGATATTGCAGAGCTGTGTGGACACCCTCCCGTGCCCTGTGCTCTGGGCTGGCCCTGCTGGAGCAGGGAGGACCCACTGGGGTCCCTTCCAACCTTATTCATCCTTTCATTTTGTCTTGATTTTTTTTTTTATAAACATATATCCACGTGTTTTATGATAAATTGTGGGGAAAGAGGGGCTTGCCTTTTGTTATATTTGTTTTAAGTCCTTTATTAGTTCCATTTGGGGGAGAAAAAGAATATATGGAAGAACTGAACACTGAAGAAATTATTACGTCATCAAAACAAGGTTTGTTTTCTTTTAGAAAAAAAACAAGTTTAACCATTGCTTAAGCTGATCATTGAAAGTAGCAGCAGTGATTGCAAATGCTTTTAACATTTGACAAAACATTATCCTCAAGTTGTTCTAACACTCCTCTCTAAAGGTTTCTTATCAACTGCTGAGAATGGAAGGACCCCCAGAACTCTGATCACTTAGAGAACTATACTTAGAAAATGTGAAACTATTTATGCCAATAGAAATATGCCTAATGGATTTGGTTTAAACAAGTTTCACACTGCAAATCTTTTTCCTTTTCATGCCCAGCAATTCTATCCCTGATCTTTAAACTGCAGTGTGCTTCTCTTGCTGGATCCATACCTCAGGGAAAACATGCTAATCATCCTGCTCATGCTTCCTCGTGTTCTGAACTTCTTTCCCTCTGTCACTTCCATGCATGATTATAATTTGATGATAAGAGAAACAATTTAAAACTGCAATTATGAAAGCATTTCTTTGTTAGTTCCCTCCTGGCTAAATGACTTCCTCTCACGCTAGGAAGTTAAACATCTGACAGCATGACTGAGCTCCAGGAGCTTCAGTTTCCATTCACAAAAGCCTCTTTTTCAGCTGCCTCTCATATTCCAGTTGGAATTTATAGTGATTTGCTCCCTCTTTTACTTACGGATTCATGGATCCCAGAGAGACTCAACCTGGAGCCAATATTTGCAGCTCGGCTGGACCTCTGACTCTTTGTTTTAGCTGACATTATGAGGTGTGTGTTTTATGAACTGGGTAGATGAGGAAATGAACCCTTTCGGGGCTGTTCCTCTGGGCACCATCTCGCCAGCACAGAGACGGATCAGCACAGTGCTACCAGAAGGATTAGGCAATAACAGCAGATTACATTTGGTGGAATAAAATATTACAGAGCAGCTCAGAAATTGTCCTATCAATACTGCAATATTGCAATGAGACAATCAGGAGGTAGAACGCAGGGTGGAATGAAAAATCCTGTAATTGTTGCCTTCGTGTAGGTAAAATGATGAGCTGTGGTGCTGGTTCTGCAGTTCAAACACAGGTTAAAGGGTGCAGGGAGTTGACTGGGTTACCTTTTTTCTTTCTTTTTCCTCTAAAATCATACCCACACCAGCCACAAAGGAGGAGAGGAACAGCAGTGTTAACATAGCAGGAAATAAAAATTATCCTCATTTATCTACTCATCTTTACTTCACAGTTGTGAGCGGATACCGGTGGATGACTTGCAACAAATACAAAATTATTGTGCTTTCTGCTAAAAATATGTAACTTTGATTTAAAGTAATTTGTTTAAAAGCCTAATGAGGTTGACATTTGAAGCAGGTTCCTGCCATTTCTGTTCCTTCTGGCTTCACTGAGATAAAATAAAATTGTGGCAGGTGACTCATGAAATGAGCTGACCTGCCAGGGCAGAACAGACCCTCTGAAATGTCCGCGTGCAATGATGGGATTTTTGATCTTTATTGGACACGTTGGCAAGTTTTTCAGCACTGCTTGAGTTGGGCCAAGGACACGACACCCTGAAGGGACACGGATTTAGGGTGTCATACGGGGAGATGGGGTGCAGGGGGGGAGGAGGGACAGGAGAGCCACTGTGGGTGTGGCAGAGAGGGGAGCAGTGGTGGGAACCAGGCGCGGCTCAGCTCCCTGCAGGCACACGGCAGATGTGGAGTCAAGAGCAGACACTGGAAAAGGATTAGGCAAAAATACTAAAAATAAGCTGGGGACAGCTTGGCTATCCACAGCTGAGCAAACGACACCACAGAAGAGCACCTATAACATGAGCTGAGAGGGTAGGAACAATGGGGTCAGAGAGAAAATGGGAATGTGAGCTTAGAGAGATGGGAAAATCCCGTTGTTTGTGGATGAGTTGAGGAAACACCTTTAGCTGTGGCTGCCCCTGGATCCCTGGAAGTGTCCAAGGCCAGGTTGGACGGGACTTGGAGCAACCTGGGATAGTGGAAGGTGTCCCTGCCCATGGCAGGGGGTGGCACTGGATGGGCTTTAAGGTCCCTTCCAACCCAAACCATTCTTGGATTCCACGAAAATTGTGCAGCCTACAAGAGACTATAGTGGCTCTTACACATCACTTCCCTAAAAAACCTGAATGCCTTGCTTCAGGAAATGGGATAATGATGGGTGAACACCCAGCATTTCGGAGCTGGATTGTCAAAATCTATCCTTAGAAGAAGGGATAAAAATCCTTCCATAAATCTGAAGTTGTAAGGACAGTCCTCAGCAAAGAGAGGGGAGATGACATCAGGCAGGGACATACAAATAAAAGAGAAACTGAGAGAGATGAGTGGGAACATGTGAGCAAACATTTCTCATGCTATAGAAGAATCTGCAACTTGAAAGGATTTTTAAAAATTATTATTTTATTTGTAGCTGAAATATTTTGCTTAAAATTTGTATTCCATCTGTTTGAAGGGTCTTTTGATTTATATGGCATGGATGTGTTATTAAACATGCTATGAAAGGTAAACTGCTGATGTAGAAGTATCTCTGGACAAAGTCTGTGCCAGGAGGAAATGGCAGAAGGTAGCTGAGGAAGTGCTGAGAGGGATAAAATCAAGTGGTTCCGGGAGGTTTGGGAGGAGCAGGATAAGAGCAGAGAAGTAGGAAATGCCTGACATTTCTCTTGGAAACAGAGGGATGCTGTGTGTTCTGCACTGACCCTGCATTAGGCTCGATGTTGCCATGAAGAACCATCACACACAGTGTAATATCTTATGTCGCTTTCTCTTGACCTGACCCATGACTGTGAGCCTTAAAGATAATGAGATCTGAGATAAGGAGGTCTTTTGGCTCATATCTGTCTCTTCTCATCTCACAGAGTCCTGCTCAAAAGGTCACAACACAGATAACAGCCTTTGCAGGAAGACCTGAGCTGTTCATTTGGGCTCCTCTTATTTCTCATAGTGCTGACATCTTTATCAATCCATAATGTCCTCGGCAAGTAATGCCCTCCTCAAATCAGCATATTCAAATGAGAACTGTTTTTTCTCTGTCTAAAGATGCTGTATTTTGATTTAATCTGATTTCAGTTCAAATTCACGTTCAGCCTATGAAGGTTTTTGGATTTTCTTTTTACATGACCAGTGTCTGGGTCACAAAATCACGCTGTCAAACAGGAGAAGATGAAAAAATAAGCTCAGTGAACACCTCCGGAATCATTTTTGCAAAGAAAAATAATCAGGGAAAAACGTACCTTAAACCATCTAAATTTTAAGTGTTTTTCTATCAGTATTGAAATGAATTAAATTAATTACAGGAGTGATTTCACTTGACTGAGGTGTGTTGGGAAGGTTTTGGTCACGGAAGCGCCTTGATCCACCTGGGGAAGATGAATGCCTGGAACAGAGGAGTGCTGAAAACAAACCAAACTGCCAAATCCAGCAATTCTTTGCCAGCCTTTCCGATCTGGGAGCCCCGTGGAACTGTGCACACACTTTGGCCCATCAGCTGTGTGATGCCACCAGGGCCCAGTTCCCAGCCGTGGAGCTGAGGGTGTTTCCATTGATTTTGTCACCTCGCGGCTGTGAGGTGACAGCTGAGGCGTTGCAGGGACACACTTCCTCAGCCTCTCTTGTGCAAGTAGCCTTCTTAATCTTCTCCCTTTTTAACACCCCACTCAATAATTTCTCTCGAGAGCACAGGTGTCTGCCCTGTCCTTTAATGATGTGTCCAAATGGAGAAATCAATGGCATTAAATACTCATATAATGGGACGTGAATAAGCAGCTATAAACTTACATATGGAGCTTTTAAAGGGCTTTTCAGCCAAAGATGCACCACAGGAAGTGGGATTTTTTTATGTTGATGATTATTCTTCCAATTTACAGAGCACTTCGGAAAATCTTATTGCTGCCCTCAGTATTTCAGTAATGTATTTAATTGCAGTTTGCTTGCAGAGAAGAAAAGCAAAGAACGAATAGAGAAAGAAGGATTTACATTTAAGAGAGTTGAATTAAAATTCTGCTCTTATTGAATCTTATAGAATAGTTTGAGTTGGAAGGACCCTAAAGCTCATTCAGTCCCACCCCTGCCACAGGCAGGGACAACTTCCACTATCCCAGGTTGCTCCAAGCCCTGTCCAACCTGGCCTTGGACACTTCCAGAGATCGAGGAGCAGCCGCAGCTTCTCTGGGCACCCTGTGCCGGGGCCTCCCCACCTTCCCAGGGCGGAATTTCTTCCCAAAATCCCATCTAACCCTGCCCTCCTTCAGCTTAAAGACGTTCTCCCTCGTCCTGTCACGCTCACTTAATCGTATTTTGTTAGAACAGTTGGAACCAAACTTTAAAACAAAACAAGACTCAAAGATGACAAATTAATAATCCAAGTAATTGGCAATATTATCATATTTTGCCAGGTCTTGCCTTCCTGCTGGCAAAAAAATTCCAAGCAGAGGCACCTGGTGATGAAAGAGACCCGTGTCACATTCTATTTGTGGTTTATGTGGTTCTGCTATTTTAAACACATGCATTTAATTGCTTCAAACAGTGGGACTCCAACATTATTCTGGTGCCTACTGAACTGTTAAATTGATCAGAGCACTGAGAATTTGTATATGTTTTTAAATCAACCTCCTGGCAAATTTCCTTTGCCTTAATGCTTCCCCATTACCCTTAATTAAATCCTTTTCTTATCCATTGCCTCCCAAATTACATCACTAACCCCTCTCCTTCTCATGTTGGTAGTGCCTCCAAAATGTACAAAAATTAATGGCTCCTCAAGCTTTTAACCACTTTGGGCAAAATTCAGCACACATAATTTCATGGGGAACAGATGGAGCTGCACCAGGAATGAGTCTGGCTGCTAGGAATCACTGAGGAACCTGAGGACTAAACTGATTCTGCACTCTGGTTTTGCAAATCTGATTTCTCCAGCAGTGCTGAGGAAGATAAAGCAGCAAACCCCAAAAGCTGAAGATGTTGAGATGTCTGTGAGGCAGAGCCTGCCCCTAGCTCACACCCACAGCTCCCAGGGACAAGGATGGGAAGTGTGCCATGGACCAGAGATAGTCACAAACCTCTGTGCGTTGGGTGCTTGAAGCATCTGTTTATCCAAATATATTTGAAGCTCTTCCCCTACAGACGTTTTTACTACCTGGGATGTGTATTGGAATTGAATTACTACTGTCTTATTTTAGTTTTATGCTTTCGTAATGGCATTAAAAGCAACACTTACTCCACGTAAACCCAGAGAAAATGATGGTGAATCAGGCCAGATTCACTTTTGGTTAATCGTACTCTTTAAAATGTGGGAATAATCTGAGTACAAATGAAGCAAACTGCAAAAATTAGGCTTCCCCTAAAAATTACATTTTCTCTCATTTTGTTTTCTTTTTTTTTTTTTTTTTTTCACTCCACAGCATTTTGAATAGATTGGCTTGGAAACATAAAACCAATCTTACTGAAAGCTTTACTTGGACACTAAAATACGCGTATAACACAATAGTTGGGAAAGCAAAATGACCAGGAAGCAACACGCCCAATTAATTTTGAAACATTTCAAGCAATCAATTAAAAACCTTTTAAGGCAACACCTTCAGATGCAGCAGAGCACTTCAAACATCAAAATTGACTGTAGATAGATTTTTCTGAAGCTGAAACCTGGAAATGTTCTTGTTAAACTACAAACAAATTGCTTGAGGTTCTGGTAATCCAGAATGACACTCAGGATAGGAGGGACTGCGTGACATGGTCCAGGAGAAGGGCAGGAAGTGTGACAGCTGGATTTGGGGGCAGTTGGGCACAATTTCCTCCAGAAGGCTGTCAGGAAAACCAACTTCCTTGTTGGAATTAAATTACATGAAATACATTGTGGAAGAGTTGTCTCCATTGGTTCTTAACTATAATGAAGTGTTTTGAGGGTCCAAAACGCTGTTGTTTTATGAAATTCTATGTTTTCCACTTTGGAATTCGCTGTTATTTGAAAAATTAATCCTTGGGAGGATTCCAGCTTCACTGTGTCACACACAAAAACCCGTCATTGAAGCAAATGGCTTGCTGGGATTGATTTATGGATACTATATAATATAACATAATGACACGTAACAAAATTTCATTACACAGCGAGGTTAATTTGAATTATGATTTGTTCTCCCTGCCAGGCAAAGGGAGATGCTGGTGTTCTGTAACTGCTGCAGTATGTTACCCCAGATTTCAATGGACTCAGCATCCTGAAAAAGCAGCAATTGACTCTCCCGAAGAGAGAAAGCCTAAGTGATCTCCAAGGTTTTATGGGCATGGGTTGTTTAAAGGTAATTGCTGCAGTATAAGCTGGCAATCTGCTACTTCAGAGCAGTTAAAGAGGCAGCAGTGCATAGAGAGAATTGGAGAAATTCCTGAATTGAAGGTACGCCCCTGGATCCCTGGAAGTGTCCGAGGCCAGGTTGGAGGGGACTTGGAACAAGCTGGGATAATGGAAGGTGTCCCTGCCCCTGGCAGGGGTGGGACTGGATGGGCTGTAAGGCCCCTTCTAACCCAGACCATTCCAGGCTGGTGATTCTGAGAACAGTGGAGTGGAACAGGGATCATGTTTGGTATTTGGTGACTTATTTCACCATGGGAAAAGAAAGTGGTTGCAAGACAAGAGTCCCAGTGCAGGTGGGCAAAATCTCTCAGGAAATCCACGTGGATCTGTACACAAGAACCTGTGTCCCTCCAAGGACAAGAGTACTCTGCTGTCCTATCGGGAGTTAAATTGTGGAATCATGGAATACCAGGCTGGAAGGAATGTCAAGGGTCATCCGGTCCAGCTGCTCTTGGTCTAGACAGGATGGCCCAGGACCCTGGCCACACAAAACCTGAAAGTGTCGAGTGTTGGCGAATCCACCGCTTCCACGGCGAGATTATTCCAATGGCTGACTGTTCTCATTGTGAAACTTCTCCATTTGCTATCCAGTCAGAATCTCCCCAGCAGTAACTTGTACCCATTTCCCCTCATCTTTGCCATGTGGCTTCTTGTGAAGAGGGTGTCTCCATCTGGCATTGATTTTTATACTCAGATCGAATTATTTGTCAGCTTTTTCATTCCCACAATATCCGTGACTTAGCAGATTCTGGGGTAAAGTATTTAATGAAAATACACAGCCATGAGCAATTGGGGTGGGTCTGATTCCTAAAAGAAATAGATTTTGGGTAGATCATAGAACAAGGCATGAAATCTGATTTGAAAAGTAATTAAATAGGTCTTTGGAGAAAGGAAGAAAAAAGGGAAGAGGAAGGAGAAGAGGAAGGGAAGAGGAAAAGGGAAGAGCAAAAGGGAAGGGGAAGGGGAAGGGGAAGGGGAAGGGGATAAAACAACCCAAAAGCCAACAGGTCCTATTGAAATAGGAAGGTTTTTTGAGATTCCTCTAAATACAATCAAACCAGTAATTTTCACTCTTTACAGGCAAATGATATTGCTGAAAGACATGTTTCAGCAGCAAAACTATCTGGAAATCAAAATGGATTCAAATTTTTAAAAAATCTACACTTAATTCTGAATTGATCACTTGTTTGGGAGGTTTCCCAGCTCTGTGAAATCCCCTCCAAGGTAGATTGTGAGTCCTCATATTCCTATATTTCCATTATCCTTTGACAAACACACCTTTTACCAATGTCAGAACATTTCTAAGAGGAGATGTCCAGCCTCATAGAGGAATCATTTCAGCAGGCCTGATATGACAGGACAGCCCACATGTCTTTTGTCTTTTTGAATTATCCAACTCAAGACTTCAAAACCCCACAGAAACAGGTTCAGATAGGGTTGAAACAGCAAAAGCAGTAGGGATGAGAGGAGGAGAGTTTCCCAAGAGAGAAAGGAGGCTGGAATGGGCATCCCCATGAATTCCCTTCTCCTTCCACAACACTCCCTGTTCTGGCCTTGCAGGTCTTTCTTCACATAGATCCCAGTTCAAAGGTGAAAGCCAAGGAAGAACGATTTCAGTCAGGTGCCAAGAGAACAACAAAACAGGTTCTCAAAACCTGGGGAAGTGAAAATGACAGAGAGAGGTTGGGTGCGAAGAGATCTTGGTTCTTGCTGGGACAGGATTAAAACCTGGGAATAACTAAGAGATGTGTAAAAGACTGTATGTCATTCTCATAGAATGCTGAACCACTGGGAGCTGGGGAACAGTGAGAGGGTCTTTGCCACCAGGAGCTGCGCAGATTATTGGAAGAAATTACAAATCAGTTTCTCTGCTGTTTAAAACTAGATGTAAGAAATGTCTGCTTGCTGGAAGTCAGACTCCTCTGATCACAAAATTGGTGCTACCACCAGATGCAGACCTTTACAGGAAAGCAATAAAAGTGGCAGGAAGAGCTTTGAGAGCTGAAAACAAAATTGAGCTCTTATCTTCTTTGATATTCCATTTTCCCTGCAACAGTTTACAAAATAATCTCAACTTTACATTTCTTTGTCACTCGCATTTAAAGATACGGCACGATGAGGTGAAATCCCTACCCGCATTAAAGGAGACTTTTCTGAAAGCACTGCAAGACATCACAGGGGGAGGTGAAATCTGAGACAAAAAGTGAGGGCTGAAAGACAACCTCAGCCACTGGCAAGTTTTGTGGGGTCAGGTTTTTTTCCTTCTTAAGAAAATACCAACCTTTCCAAACGTGAAATATACGAGGACTTGGTGCCCTTACCAAACGAACGAGTGTGAGACAGAGAAATGGAAAGCAGGCCTAAGGGAAAGTACGATCCCTGGTTGTTAATGGATACACAGAACGCAGTGCCAGGATAATCAGAGGGAGTCTGTTGGAGAAGAGGGATGTGTGGCACACCAATTACCGACAGCAGGCAAAATTGAAAGGAATTACATTCAGGGGACTGTGAAATGTGAAAGTCAAGGAAATAAATTAGCTGTTGTGTGACCTCTAGTGTAATATGTGGAGAACTAATACATTTAACCTAGTTGTAATCATGTCATAGCCAGACTGCATTAGGAACTTTTTCATTTACATTTTCCTCTCTATGGCTCTGCACTCAGCTTTTGGAAATGGGGAAATGGCACAGCAACACAGAGAGGTGGTTCTGGAAAGGGAACGAAACAGCCAAGATCAGAAATTACTAACGGTGCACCACTCCAATCTGATAACATTAAATATCAAGGTCACAGAGGTTTCCTCAAAGAAATAAAAAAAGACAATATATCAGCTGCAAACTCTGGTCTGTCATAATAGGCTAAAATACCTACAGAATAAAAATGATCTCTGTGGAAGTAGCTTTGCTAGGATCAGTATAGGGGGAGGAGAGGTTAAATTGCTTGAAGATGCAACTGGGGAATCTGAAGTGTAATGAGATTTTTAAGGAAAGCATGGGTTTGAGCTGTCATCTGTCTTTAAGAAGGCTCTAAAAATGCTACAAATGTCTGACTAGAGAAAGTAAAAGACTTTGGGAAGCATCTGTTGATGTAATCATACAGGAGTTCTGAAACTCTCAAAGTCTGCCTGCTGCATGATTTGAGTATTTCAAGGCAGTTTATGTCCATAACTTGTCCTAACCATCACAGGCTCACAAAACTGTGTCCTCCTCTTTGCAAAAACCTTTTCTTATGTCCTGTCTTTGGTATAAACAACTGCCATTCTTTCTTTATTTTTTCCTCATGATTTCTGCAAATCATTGCATCTGTGCCCGTCTCGATCCCTGTTCCTAAAATGGTTAAGAGAACAGTAAAATGGCTTTTAGTAGATGTGAAATATCTTCAGGTTCCATCATGAGTTCAGTTCAAGCAGAACTGGGATTAATCTTCTTGTCAGGAGAAAAATCCAAACAACAAAACACCCCATCCCATGAAGATGAATTTGTAAAGTACCTGTTGGAGGTGGTTTGTACATTTTGGGAAAGGAGAGGAAGATTTAGTAAAAGAAATCCAGTCCTGTGGTGCTGTTACGATGCACAAAATGTGTCTTTTGTCCTCAGAGATCTCCATCAAAAACAGAAACAAAGGATTTTCTCCCCCTGGACACCCAGAAGGTGGGTGGGACAGGCCAAATGTCTCACAACTTATTTGTGTGTCACTGTGTAGCTCAGTTACAGATTTGATGCAATCACTAAAGGTTTTACTCTGTTACTGGTAGTTGCTAATTGGTATGGATATGTCTGGCTCAAAAAAGAAGTCCTGAGGTTGCATACCTTTCAGAAAGGCTGGCACAAATAACTCCTGTGCACCTCAGTCCTGCTTAAAGAAAGCTCCAGCACTGCTAAACTAGACCTCACGTAAAGGCTTTCTTGCCCTGAATGAGTTCTGAGCAGCCTGGCTCCAGTGGCCTCTTGCATTTGACCAAACTTTGCCTGATCCTTCTTAAAACAGGGGGGAAAACCACTGTTTCCTGTCTTCATAATTACAAAGAACCCAGAAGCCCAGAATAGTTTGGATTCGAAGGGATTTTAGGGATCATCCAGTGCCACCCCTGCCGTGGGCAGGGACACCTCCCACTAGCCCAGGTGGCTCCAAGCCCTGTCCAACCTGGCCTTGGACACTGCCAGGGATCCAGGGGCAGCCACAGCTTCTCTGGGCACCTTGTGCCAGGGCCTCCCCACCCTCACAGGGAAGAATTTCTTCTCAATGGCCCATCTAACCCTGCCCTCTGGCAGTGGGAAGCCATTCTCCCTTTGTTCTGTCTCTCCATCCCTTGCAAATTGTCTCTCTTCATCTTTCCTGTTGGCTCCTTCAAGTGCTGGAAGTCCACACTTATGTCACCCAGAACCTTCTCTTCTGCAGGCAGTTCTTGCATCAGAACAATATCTGATTGGAGTATTAGGAACAACAGGAAATATAACTTCACTAAGCACTTTCTGCACACATCTGAAATAAATTTTATCTAAAATATACCACAAAACACACACAATTCAAGGGATTTCTGATTACTTTTGTCTGAAAGTCTACTTGTATTTGGATGAGGCATGAATACCAAATTAATACATCTTTGCCAGCTGTGTCTCCAAAGATAAGAAAGTCATTTTGGTCCTTAATTTGGAACTTATGCAGGTTGCCCATTTCTGTCCCTTTCCCTGGATCATGCTGCTTTTTTCCAAAGAACAAATCAACTTTCACAATTGAAAACCAGACCGGTTTGCTCAGAAAATCAATCCGTTTTATGATCTCTCAAAGTGCAGTTTTCACACCAAACCATTCCTCTCAGATATCTCCAGGTTCTCATGTCTATTCTGGGGATTTACACTGTGGCTCCGGGTTTGACAATGAGGCGTGCAAGTGCTCTTCCCAAACCAAAGAATCCCAGAGTTCCAGGATGGGCCAGGCTGGAAGGGCCCTCAGTGGCTCACCTGGTGCCACCTCCCTGCTCCAGCAGGGCCAGCCCAGAGCACAGGGCACAGGAGGGTGTCCACACAGCTCTGCAATATCCCCAGGGAGGAGACCCCACAGCCTCTCTGCACAATCTGGTCAGGGCTGGGCACTGCCAGGGAAGAAGTTGTGCCTCCTGTGCAGGGGGAATTGCTGGGCTCAGTCCCTGCCCGTGGCTCTGGTGCCATTGCTGGGCCCCGGAGCAGAGCCTGGGCCCTGCTCGGAGCCCTCCCTGCACACAGGGACAGCCAGGGCTGAGGGCCCCTCTCAGCTGGGGCTGCTCTCGAGGCTGAGCAGCCCCAGCTCCCTCAGCCTTTCCTGGGCACGGAGATGCTCCAGGCCCTTCCTCAGCTCCGCAGCCTCGGCTGGCCCCGCTCCAGGAGCTCCCTGTCCCTGCTGTGCTGAGGAGCCCAGAGCTGGACACAGCACTCCAGGGCTCAGCAGAGGGGCAGGATCCCTCCCTGACCTGCTGGGAATGCTCTTCCTGATGCACCCCAGGATCCCATTGTCCCCAGCACACATTGTCTCCCAGCTGAGGGATATCTCATTTCCCCCCAGGATCCCAGGTCCCAGTGGTGCAGATTGCTATCCCCTGCTGACCAAAAGGACAAGGGACAGCCACATTATCCCCCTGCCCCAGACTTACCATCAGCTGTGCTCTGTCCGGCCCAGCACTTCGGGTCCTTCTGAACATCCCGGCCAGAAGAACAGGAATCCTGAATTCTAAAAACATGGGAAAATCCTTATGACCTGCAACGTCTTTCTCACTGAAATGGTAGAAAACGGTATACTATCCATTCTCAGGTTTATTTTTTTTATATTTTTATGTTCCTGCCATATACTGAGAGAAGTTTGTTTCCTCCATGTACCCTTTTGTACAAACTTATCTCGGTTTGCTGGCAAAACACAATATAACAACAGAAAAATCGGGAAATTAATGTGTCTGTGCTTTTGTGTGACTGCCAACCCCATTTGGAGAAATTGGCTCTGTCTCTAATCTTGAATAGTGATGTACAAACTTCACCCACTCAGCTGCTAAATCCTTTTCTTCAGCTTTCAAAAGACCTCTGGATTCAATCGTAAGATTTTCCTTGAGAAGAAGATAACAATGTGTCCACTGAGGCAGAGGCAGCATCACAGGAAGGTAAATCCACCAGAGAAAATTCAACAAATGGGCACAAAAAAAGGAAAGACAGTAAGTAAAATAACGGAATTCCACTGAAAGAAGGCTGAAATGTAAAATATGGCCAGGATATGGAGAAAGCTGAGGTACAATTTGTGACAGGCAGAGTAGGATCAAGGGCACCCTCAGCAGATTTGGGGATGACACAGAGCTGGGTGTTGGGGTCACACAGTAGAGGTGAGGGTGGGGCATCTAGAGGGACCTGCACAGGTTGGAGAGGTGGGACTGTGTGGACCTCTTGAAGTTCAACAGGGACAAGTGCTGGTCCTGCACCTGGGTTGGGGCAATCCCAGACGTGAGCACAGACTGGGACAAGAGGGCATTGAGAAGAAGGGCTTGGAGGTTGTCATGGACGGAAAGCTGGACATGAGCCAGAACCATGCACTTTTGGCCAGAAACTCAACTGTGCTGATCCCCCAGTGCGGGCAGCAGGAAAGGGGGGATCCTGCCCCTCTACCCCAATCAGGTGAGACCCCACCTGCCTCCAGCCCTGGGGCCAGCACAGGAAGGACGTGGAGCTGCTGGAGCCAGTCCAGAGGAGGCACCAGGATGATCAGAGGGATGGAGCAGTTCTGCTGGGAGGAAAGGCTGAGAGAGATGGGATTGTTTAGTCTGGAGTAGAGGAGGCTCCAGGGAGGCCTTAAAGCAGCCGACCAGTACCTAAAGGGGGCCCACAGGAGAGCTGGAGAGAGACTATTTAGAAGTGCCTGGAGTGCCAGGACAAGGAGGAATGTCTTCCCACTGCCAGAAGGCAGGGTTAGATGGGATATTGGGAAGGAATTGTTCCCTGGGAGGGCGGTGAGGCCCCAGCACAGGGTGCCCAGAGAAGCTACGGCTGCCCTGGAAGTGTCCAAGGCCAGGTTGGATGGGATTTGGAGCCACCTGGGCTAGTGGAAAGTGTTCCTGACCATGGCAGGGGTGGCACTGGATGGGCTTTAATGATCCCTTCCAACCCAAACCATTATATAATTCTATGAATCTGTTAATCTGTGACTCCAGGCTTCTGTGGAAAGAGCAGCATAAAACCTGGAATTTAAGATACGGTGGCTGACTTTTCACTTCTGCAGAAGGCAAGACTTGAGGCATTCTATGAGATCCAGGTCATTCCTGCATATAACGCTATTTTCACAAGTAAACTTGCTTATTAAAATATTCACATTGTTATTCTCCATGCTATCATTCTAAAAAGGGCAGTTTCTAATTACTGATGTGCAGTTCGGGAATTCTGCCTTTTAACATGTTTAAACATAATAATGAGTAACTGTTTTTTTCAACCCATGCAAAAGGAAGGGGATGTTTAGAAGTTGTCTCCATGATCCTCAAAATGTTAGTTGCAAACATCCCACGCTGCATGAGGAGTGTCGTAGGCACTGTAGAAGGAGGCACTGGAAGAGCAATAGCCGTGTGAGGGAATGATAATTAATCTAACCAGGTGCTTGGCATCCTGGGGTGAAAGCAAACTCCCCCAATTAATCAGTGTGACATCCAGAGGTCACTCACCAGCTCTTTAGACATATTTGCATCTCTGGATATGAAGGTGAGGAGACACATGATGAAATTGGATCTTGTGGCCTCCTTGGTGCTGACCTTTGCTGGAACCTGCTCTTAGGAGGCTGCCAGCTGCTGTTCCAGGGATTTGGGCTGGACAACACACAATGTTGGCTGTAAACTCTACTTCCTGCCAGGGGCAGGCCCTACTCTCAGCAGACCAGCACCTTATCAGCACAGCCTTCAGGCAGCAACGGAGCTCAGACTCTAAGGAACAACAGGGAAACAGCACAGAGGACGTGTTAAAGCCTGACACATGTTTGCATGGACACTTGGAACTCTTATCCTACACAAACCCAAACAGTGCACAATAACCTTCCTCCCTCTCCCACAACTCCTCTGCTGAGTCCTCCCTGCCAATCTCCCCATGCTGTCATCAGCTGGGAGCCAACCAGTGGGACACCCATTCACCACTATCAGCCTACTGGCCTGCCCTGCCTACTTCCCCACCCTCCTAATGTTCTCCCCCCTTCTTGGAGCACTTGAAAACCAAACACTTCTAAAAATACTCTGATAGTGTAGCGAAAACACTGGTCTCATAAACCAAAGGGTGAGGACTACACCTCTTCTGGAATTCCACAGAAGACCTCAGAAAACAGGACTTAAAGCTCCATCTCCAACTCCCAACACTGGTATTTTTACATTGATAACCCTCGCTCCAAAACAACAAGTGGAGTTTGTAACAACCTCAAATACCAAACAAGAAATTCCCTGTAATACAAATGGGGGAAAAAAAAAAAAAGTAAATAAGTATAGCTGGGACATGTCTAAATCCCTTCACATTAAGCTGCAGGGTGTTAAACAGCTTTACTTCCAAAGGCATAAAGAAAGTAAGGAAAAGACTTCACCCAGTGAGTAGGGAAGAGAGAAAACATTCTACAGGGAGCCCTGAGGGTTTAGGATTTTCAATTAGGAAAGGATGGGAAAGATAATTTGAAGGAAATCAGGCATTGCAAGTTTGAAGATAGGATGTGGAATATCCTAAGTGAAAGAGCTCCCAGGCAGAGACTTGTTCCTGGAGAACTCCCTCCCCACAGATGTTGTGGAATGTGAAACAGCTCTAAGGGAGCTAATGGAATATTTGGGGAGCTACTTCTTCCATCAACATATGGGCATCCTAGAGATCCTTATTTACCTCTTTTTTTCCCTCCAGGAGGCTGAATATTGGTGAGCAGTATCTGTAGGGGTTTTTTAAGCACATGAGTAATAGTAACTGTAACACATTCACAAGAAGTTTCTTTGCTTATTATTGTGCTTACATAGCTACAGATAACGTGCTGAAATAACAGACTTCTGTGACTTCCACATGGTCATTTTCATCTTTTATTTGATAGTCTGAGATGACCACAAGGAAAAACTTCTGGAAGTGATTTTATTTTACTGCCTCAGTACTGCCCTTGATGAAATGCAGGACTGGATACAGCTAAAATGTCAGAGTGAACTGGGACTACTTTATTAAACATGTGACTTTCATGAAGTTCTATTCCAATCAATTTTCTGTAAGCCAGATGGAGAGGTTTTCCATTCTGTATAAAATATTGGTGACCTTTACCAGTCCTCTTTAGTTATGACTGTCTTCTGAATATTTCAGGACTTCTGATTCGCTGTTTTACCCAGCTCATTTGGCTTGTGGGAGGGTTTTAACTAATGAGAAGAGTCTGGAGGGGCCATATAAGGAACAGCTGAGGGTACTTGGCTTGTTCAGCTGGAGCAGAGGAGCCTGAGGTCAGACCTCACCAGGGGCTGTAGCTTCTTCTGAGGGACACCTTCAATCTCTGCTCTCTGTGACCAGAGACGGGCCACAGGAAATGGCTGCAGCTGGACCAGGGGAGGTTTAGGTTGGATACCAGGAAAAGGTTCTTCCCCCGGAAGGTGCTCAGGCACTGCCCAGGCTCCCCAGGGAATGGGCACGGCCCCAAGGCTGCCAGAGCTCCAGGAGCATTTGGGCAATGCTCTCAGGGATGCACAGGGTGGGCTTGTTGGGGTGTCTGTGCATGGCCAGGGGTTGGACTGGATGATCCCTGTGGGTCCCTTCCAGCTCAGGATATTCTGTGGTTCTGGTTCTGTAAAAGACACAAACTGAAACTCAGGAAATTCTGCTTGAACAGAGAAGTTCCCCACTCTGAAGATGATCAAATGCTGGAATAGGTTGGCCAGAGAAGTCATGGAGTCTCCATCCTTAGAAATACCCAACTGGGCAACTTGCTATCCCTGGCTGTGAGTAGGAGAATTGGACAGGGTGACCTTCAGAGGTGTCTTCTAACCTCAGTTACTCAGGTATTTTGTTAGAGGTGTCAGATCTCAAAGTATGTCAGCTCCGGGTGTTTCTTCCATGAAATCCCGAGGTCCACATTCATTCCACATAACTTCAGGCAATTCAGTTAAAAACCTGGATGCTTCTACAGCTCTGACAACACAGACAGAAGCACTTGCAGAAGAAATCTGAAATCTCCTTTAGCACTTCAAAGCAAGGGCAGATACATCAAAATCAGCAACATTATGTAACAATTTTGGAAGAGCTGCTGCTTTTTAAAGAATACCTAGAAAAATTACACAACAGAGTTTTTGATCTCCTATTCCCAGTTTGAAGCAAGGCAGATCAATCTCCTCTCTTTACACTTCTGTCTCTGGAAATCCTTTCCTGTAAAGGCTGTAGAACTACGTCTTTAGTGGGTACAAGAGTGCCAGCCAGGCATCAAGGCAGCATCATGAGCAATACTGATCCCTCCCAAAACCTTCTCTGCATTTCAAATTGTGCCACTTAGTTGATAATTTCTATAAAAACAGTCTGGTCATGTCAAAAACAGAATTCCTGGCTTGTTCAAGTCCGTGTGCGAGTTTTAATACGGTAAAGTCATGTAAGGGTGATCGTCGGCTTGTGCCAACTTGTGTCTTGACAAAAGCTTAAAACACAGCTTTCTGAAATATGTTTCATAGTCTTTAAGGGGAGAGTTCCAGGACTGACAGAGGAGATATATCTCAACTCTTTTAGGCCATTGGGTTACCACCAGGGTTTATATAAGACAGGTGTGAGGAATAAAATTAGTCAATTACTGAAAAATAATGAGCAATTCAAAGAGGACTTCTCTGGGTTATAGCCCCCAGCTGCTGGTGCACATCCTGGAAAATAACTGTCTCAATTATCAACTTGGCACCAAGAGTGATGTTTGTGAGTCACAATTAAAGCCAGTTCTTTGAACTGGCCTTGCTGTGCTTTATGACCCGGAACCTGCAGGTGAACACCAAGTTTCACTTTTAAGACCTGCTCCATAATTTAAGCCAGAGGAACATCTAACATGCACTTTTGTGCATTTAGCAAAGACCTGGCTGCCTTGCTCCAGGAAAAATGCGGAACAAGAGAGAAACCTTCAATTTGAAGGGGATATTTTCAGAGGTGCCTCATTCTGTCATATTTTTCATGATACTTTATTACTGCATTAACAACTTTAAAAAGTCTTTTGAGCTACTTCACTCTATTTGTCTAATTACCTGCCTTTCTTTTCTGGAACTAGTACTATAAAACACACTCCAAGCACCGAAATGAAGTCATTAATCAAATTGTAAATTTAACTGTCACAGGGAGCAACAAAAACTTGGCAGGAATAGGTGGTGGGTGGTAGGAAAGTGTTTCTGGCAAAGCACGACTTGACTTGTGATGTTTTGCAAACAAGGCACTGCTTTCTGCAATTATTCCTCATCTCAGGTGTCTGGGTAGGAACAGAGCTCTGCAAAAGTGGAGGTACAAAGTCTAAGAGTTTTTAGACTTAGGACATCGTTAATTTTGGATGTACAGGGACCAAAATGTAAAAGCAGGTGGTTCCTGAGCCACAGAGCCACCCAGATCTTCCCCGGGCATTGGGCAGATCATATCCTACCTGTCATGGAGTGAGACTCTGGAGCAGTGCTTTACTGAGATACATCAGCAGAGTTTTTCTTCTATCTATAGATTTTTATACACTTTTTATTAATTTAAATGTCCTTGTGGTGTTTGTCCTTTTGCTAAATTTGAGTAAAAATGGCCGGTAAGGTTAAGAGTTTTAGGGAAATGGCAAACACACATAAGCATTCCATTTTCTTGGAAAATCAGGTTGAAAATGACAAGTTTGTTCCCCTATTTTGTACAGAATCAACCACCACAAATATTACTTATTTTTATTGTGTTCCCAATTCTGAGATATTCTCACTCTTCCATCTTTGTTCTCTACAACATCTCCTTCTACATCTAAACCCTGTGAACTGGAAGTCTGCGTACAATTTGTCTGGTGACAACTTGCTAGTAAGAAGAAAGAAATATTTTTTTTATAATACCAAGAAAATTAATCCTTAATATTTAGCCACTTTCCAGTCCACTTTCCACTATCTTAGCTATCCGCTCAGATAAAACATGTCCTACAATTTAAAAGGAAATCTATTCCAAGGGAGTTTCATTAATACACACCCTTCTCAGTTAATACAGTGCTCTGAAAGCAATATATTGAGCAATATCTGAGCGACTCGGTGCTGGAGCGTTAATCCTTTGGGAATGGCACGTTAATAGTCTTGTTTGGATTGAACATCATTCATCCAGAGCATGTCATTCACAATTCATTGCAGATATCTGATATCAGCAATTAATGGGGGTGAATTGCTTAAAGCAAGCCCTGGGTGTATCATAGATCATTTTCCATCTCTGCAGGCAATGGAAACTGTATGATACCAAGTCTGACTCCTCTGATTCTTAACCTAGCTTAGGTTTAACTGAATTTAGCCGAATTTGTGGAAGATAACGTTTTCTAGATGAGAGTTTAGAACTGGATTCAGTCTACTACAACTCAGCAAGCAGGCTGGTGGAAGTTCCAAGTTTTCCTTTTGTTTTGATCAAAACATTTCTTGCTGAAAAATTGGTAAAGAGTGAGATATTTCCCAAAACGAGCCCTGGGTCTCCAAGACTGAATCACTGAGAAACTGGGCTGCTGCAAGGAGGAAGAGAGGGGAGAAGTGCACGAAAAAGAGAGACCTTTCAACTTGGAAAGCATCCCTCCAAAATATTCACATTTATTGTCCAAAAGATTGACTAGCAGGCTGCTCCTTGGCAGAGTTGTGACATTTTTATGCATCAGTGTTATGAAAGATTCAAGTTACATTTCCTGTCATCTTTCCTTGGTGGCTTTGATGCTGGCTTGCTTTAAAGTCAAATCAAAAGCATCTGAGGGGCAGTCAAAGGCCTGTTGTCTGCGTAAAGTCCTGTTTCCCAGCTGAAACAGCTCTGGGAGAGGCCTGGCGTGATCCCTGCTTTGAAGGGAGGGAAGCAGGAGTTCAGTTCTGAAGGAATCTCGAGTGCTGCTGTCCCCAGCACAGCGGGGTCCTTCTGGTGTTCAGGGACTGACCTCAGCCACACCGTTTGAGTGAGCTGGGAAGTGGTGCCAGGTAATTCAAGGATGGTGGGATGATACGGAAAGCACAGATCAAAGGGGATTCACACACGGACCAGCAGTGAGAAAACGGTGGAAAGAGATCCTCAAAAGGGGATGGCAAGAGAGAATTAGGATGAAATGGCTCCTGGTCTTGTCTATGTCACAGGGAAGTAGGACTTCATTATGTTTTAGAGCTAGGAGCCAGACTTTGGTTTTGCACAAGAAGGATGCGGGTTTTTCAGACCAGTTCCAGAGGGGAGAACACAGATCCTCCGAGGGATGGAGCCCCTCTGCTCTGGAGCCAGGCTGGGAGAGCTGGTGGTGTTCACTTGGACAAGAGAGGGTTGTGTGGAGAACTCAGAGCCCCTTCCAGTGCCTAAAGGGGATTTATAAAGAACAGTGAAAGGGATTTTTACGTGAGAAGACAGTGAAAGGGCAAGGAGGGATGGTTTTAAACTAGAAGAGAAGACATTTATGTGGGACATTAGGAAAAAATTTGCTCCCGGTGGGGGTGGGGAGGCGCTGGCACAGGGTGCCCAGAGAAGCTGTGGCTGCTCCTGAATCCCTGGAAGGCCAGGTTGGATGGGGCTTGGAGCAACCTGGGCTAGTGGAAGGTGTCCCTGCTCATGGCAGGGGCGGGACTGCCAGAGGATGGGCTTTCAGATCCCATTCCAAACCATTCAGGGATTCTAAAAAAACCAGAGCT
>VZTF01009271.1:2356967-2550908 GCA_013397755.1 Cnemophilus loriae | reverse complement strand
CGTAGAAACACATAACCACGCGGATTATATGTAAGGTGCTTTATTGCGGCGCCGGAGGAGAGGGGTACAAACCCAAATCAATCCTAACATGAGTTTCAGGTGCTTACATTATATACCCTTCCCGTTATATAGTCATATATTAATCATTTACCCGATCATGATTTTGAAACTCCTGAACAATCATCTATTCATTATTGTTTTTACCCAAGCAACCCAAGCATAACTTGAAACCCCCTTTTCCCAGGTGCAGTCACACAATTAACTCATCTATCTTAATTTCTTACTGCCCCCCCTAAATGAACACTCATTATTCAGGCAAGTACACAGGTGCAGATTTGCTTTTACAGAATGTCCATATTGCTTTCGGGCCTACTCTTGCTACTATAATTCGAAACATTTTAACCCTATGCTATCAGAGTCAGTGGGGGAAGACAGGCAGCAGCAGCAGCAGCAGCAGCATGACAGTCTTCTTGCTGTTGTCTCAGCTTTACACACCTCTCCCACACAGCTACATGTCAGTTACCTCTCCTACTTGCCATCGCATCAGATATGCACTTCACCCCATCCACTCACTTTGCTCTTATTGTCCCCTTCTTAGGCTGGTGGGGAGATGGAAAATCTACCCTTTGAAGGAAAGAAAAAAATCAACAGTGATTATTGCAAAACAGACTCATTTAGCTTTTCAAATCCCTGTCATCCTTGTGACTTTCCTGTTCCGAAGACAAACGAAGCTAGGGAAGAAGTCCTGAGACAGCAGTTTGCCACCAGACAGTGCTTATTTGCTGTCCTCTGGCAAAACTTTCCCCCTTACTCTTCCCCCTTTAAAAATGCTAGGTCTGCTCTCCAGTGCTGCCAGGAATGATGAAGTGGCTGTTTTCTAGTTCCCTTAATGTCAAGACAAACACTTTCTAAGCACAGGTAGAACTGTCACCAAGCCTTCCACAGCTACATGAAGTAGTTTCTATGAGGTTTGTGGGGAGTGGATCTTCTCTTTTTAGTGGAGGAAATAGAAACTGGTCCCTGGATATCCTGTCTCCAACCTCCACTGAATGTCCCAACACAAAGTTAAATGCTCATAGTGAAGGTGGTCCAAAATCTTCTTTGTAGTCTCAGTCCTACTACTTGTAACAGAAGTTACTTTATATATTCTCACATTGCCCTTCCCATTA
Source organism: Cnemophilus loriae (assembly GCA_013397755.1). NCBI lineage: Eukaryota > Metazoa > Chordata > Aves > Passeriformes > Corvidae > Cnemophilus > Cnemophilus loriae. The sequence goes on along the minus strand of VZTF01009271.1, from coordinate 2,549,739 downwards.
AGATCCCCATCACATTCAATGCACACAATGTCCAGTATCCAAGCAATGATTTAAGAGCTTTTCCTCACACTTTTTACGCAGCATGCCTCTTGGCTGACTGCACAGTTCTAGCTATGTTTGCCTCCAGATCAGAATTTATTTCCCTTGGGTCTTTTTCAGAATATTTGTTGCTATAGTATTTCCACAGCAGAATTCTAGCAGAAATATACAGCCCTCCATGTATTCAAAGCATGCTCCTGCTAATTTCAGTTGCAGCTGTGTGTTTCAACACTTCTGCAAATAAGACCACGAGGGCATCAGTCAGTCAGACAGAGAATGAGGAACATCCACTCAGTGACCACCTGTGAAAAATCTTGTTTAAGGAACTCTACAGCAAAAGCTAAGGGCAGTCTGGAAATTTTCGGACAAAACAGAGCTTTGTTAAAACCACAGTTTGCAGAGCCCAGCATGTTCTTCTTAAAATATTTCAGACTGAACAAACTGTTTTGAAACTGAAAATTATGTCTAGAGGGAACTCAGCTTAGACCTCCAAAAGGACTGTTGGCTGCTGAGCCAGGGAAATTGAAAGTGGAAGTCTCCAGATTCAAAGGAGCTCATCAAGACCCCTCCGTAGGCTGAGAAGCTTTGGAAAGCAAGTATCCTGAGCACAGTCGGGAAGAAGAACTGACAAACATGTTATGATACAGGACTTCCCTGCAGCCATTGGAATTACTAATATTCATCAGGATTAGAGATAGAATCTGTAGATTTGCCAAAAAAGTTTTTGTAGAAATGGTTTTAAGTCAAAACTGAAACAACTCTAGCCTTAAATAACAACAAAAATCAACATCTGTTGAAAGTAAACCTGACTTTTCAGCCAGCTCTCACTGACAGAAAGGGAATAGAATTCTGATTTAAACAGGGCATTGTAATTTCTGCTCTTGCATGTTCTGCCTCATTTACTACTTCCTTTCAATATTTCTGAAATATGTTTCTGGCCTTCAGCTTAAAACACATCGATATCCCATTTTCCACAGGATGAACTATCTTCTTTCTATCCACAGAGTGAACTGAGGTGGGGGTGGAGGACAGGAAAAAAAAAAAGCCAAAGGAAACTTTCAAGAGAGTGAATGAAGATTATTACTTGGCCACATGGTTTGATTCAATTTACACCCTTAGGTTTGAGGTCAGGCAGTACCTGATGACTACTAGCAGCTTGCTGTGCTTAACTGGAACCTGCCCTGCTCAGTACATAAATGTTTGCTGATCCTGTTGAAGCACACACTGAGGAACCCGTGTTTCATTTGCACTCAGGAAATGAACACCCTTCCTTGCCCAGCAGGACCCTTTCTGAACCATCAGCTTCAGTCCTTTCTCTGCCCCTCACATCTCCTGCTTTCTTATCAGAGAATCAGCCAGGGGAAAGGGATCATTTAGGAGGTCTCTACTTCATCCTGCTCAAAGAAGGATCAACACTGAATTCAGACTGTGTTTCTCAGGAGTTTATCCAAAAAAGTATTGGAAATCTGTGAACAACCTGCTGCAGTGGCTGACTGCACTGCCCATGGTGTGACTCTTCACTCACTGCCTGCTCAGATTTTGGCTAACACACGGCTCATGCTGTATGTTATCCCCTGGCATATGCTGGGGTCAGTGCTGTTAGGCCAAAGCACAGGCACCATGTAGGCTCGACACAGTGGCCAGAAAGGGCTAAAGGTCCTTTTGCAGGCACTGTCACCTGCAGCCTGTTGTCTCCTGCAGCCATCATCTTTGCCTGTTTTTTGTCTGGCAATCTCTTCATAACCCGCAAACTCCCAGAGATGGTGTAGACCAAACGTCCAAGCTGGAAGATGTCATCTTACCCAACAGTTTTTGAAGTGGCTGCAGCAGCAGCTGGATTGCTGAGGCTTTCATGCTTCCCAGCGTGACACAGAGGACACCTGTGTCATGGCAGAGGAGGAAGAACAAGAGCTCTCCCCAGCAGATATAATTTGCTCATAGGTGCGTGAGTTACGAGTTGTGAGTTATGAATAAGAGGTTGGAGAATTAGAAACCTCATGACTTACGAGATGAATTACTGGATTTAGTGAATTCACATGTTAGAGTAATCTGTACAAAGGGAATTGAACCCTTGTTTGTCATGTTTGTTTTCTTTCCCAATTAGCTCATAAGATGAAGTTTAATTTACAGAGGATGTTGACCTGTAAATTTGAGAGATCCAAATGGGCCACCACTCTAGCCCTCTCAAAGGGTATGTTTCTGTTTTCTTGACAACCTCCTAATTGTATTGGAAGGCTACTATTAAGATCCCCTGAGGCTCTTCTCCAGGATGGACAAATCCATGTCCCTCAGCCCCTCCTCATATGGCAGGAATGTTCTTCATCCTGACCATTCCCAATAAAAGGGGAATAACCCCTTCCCTTAACCTACTGGTGACCCTCCTCTTGCTACACAGCAGTAAGCTGTTAGCCTTTGTCTCTGACAGCGCCTCACTGCAGACTTGGGTTTAGCTTGCCTTCCCCCAGGAACCCCTGTCCCTTTTCCACAAAGCTGCTGTCTTTGCCTAACCTCACCTAATTCCCAGTCTTGTCACAGCCAGTCCATTAGTCCATTTCATGCTCTCGCATTTCTCCCCACCTCACAAGCAATCAAATCCTAGCTAGGGTCTCTCCAGTTCTGCAATCCAGCTCCAAATCTGGTTTGTTTTCACCATCACTGCTGAGATCTATGTAACCTGCGAACTCCATGAGAGTCTTTCTACATCAAATATTTAGCTTCCCTCTTCTCTGTATTTGCATCAACTTCCTTCTCACTGCTGTCGGGACTGACCTTGAAAAACAAGCTTAGACCTTACAGATGTAATCCAGACACAAAAATGCTGAGAACATTTTCCTCTTCTTTTTGAAAGTTCCATAGAGATAGAATATGCTTAACATGAGAAAGCATAAAATATTCTTCAAAAGCATATACCTTGTCAGAGTCCAGAAGAAAGAGAGGAAGGAAGAAAGCAAGACAAAACAAAGCAAGACTTGCGAAACAAAGTCTTGCTTTTTAAAGCAAAACAAGACCCAAATGACACACATTCCTTCTTTCAAAGAAAAATCTCTAGACCTTTCCGAAGAAAAAGTAGCCAAATCATTAAAATAAAATCCAAAGAATGCATTTTTCCTAACATCATCTTTAGAAGAGTAGAACTTTGAGGGCTAAAGTTACCCAAGATAATTCAACGTAAGACACAAACCAGAGATATAGAAAATGTCAGCTCCAGCAGTATAAGCTTGCCAAAACTATGAGACCACTGAAATGGAAGTCTTAAAATGGCAAATGCTGAGCAATTTGAGAAACAGTCAGATGTAGGAGAGTCATGTAATGAATATACTCTGTATGTTGGCAGGGTGTGTGACTGCACATTATATAAAAGAGGTGAGGTACAGGTTGCATTAAATACATTACATTCAAAGCAGCTATATATCTGTTAAGTGCACATTATTACAAAGGAAAGAATGATACAACTTCACACTTTCTGTTAAAATATACTGGAAAGAAAAAGTCCCTTATGTTTGCCACACTGCTGCTTAGCACCACATGAAAAAGAACCAGGGTATTCAGACAGCTTGTTGCATTTGCAGAAACCTGCCTTAAATGCTAGATATCCTTGATAAAAATGTAGAATATTGTAGGAACCAACAAGATCCTAATTATTGCCCATCACACTTATTTAAATATCTCCCAAATGCAGAATGCTTCACTGACTCCCACTCACTGAAGCATATGTGTGATGGTGGTCTGGATGCACTTTGCTACCTTCTGTACCACCAGCTTGTTAGCAGGATGATCAGGGATGAGGTATTCTCCTTTTCTTTATGCTTTGATCAGAAAGTGCTGGTCTGTTAAAACTCGACTTTGTGCAGAGGCAGGTTAATTTCGAGAAGACGAGTTTTCTCATGAAGCTTGTAAAAAAGCTAATCTGACAGCAACAAAATTGGTGGATTTGTCAGTAGAAATATCTGAACAGTCTGTCAACTTGCACTCTGCACAAATGTGGGAGTTCTCATGGTTCACAGAAACATGGTTCACGTTTTCTGTGAAGAAACTTGAAGTTTTGTTTCATCCTTCTAAGGAAGGGAACACCTTTGAAAATTTTTCTTTCAGAAGACAAAAGTTTTCCTCCAAGCCAAATCATGCCCCAGACCCTTTCCAAACTTCTGCTCTTTGCACATTTGTCAGCAGCAGAAGGAAGAAATACAGCCAGAGAAATGGCTTAAGCTAAGTACACACAAGCCCACCAAAACCACTGGGGAAGCTTACACAATAAAAGTTACATTTGCGAGTTTAGCTACCAAGTCTCTGGGAAAGCAACAGTAACAACATAATTTTTCCTATCATCAGACAACGCTGAAATCAACAAACTTCTGATTAGGGATTAGTGGCATCATTAATGTATGTCAGTAATAACAGACAACTCGCTGCATGGTAACTGTTGTTTTACCTACATGCAGCGTTACACAACCTTGGTTAAACTGAGGGCTACTGCATAGGATTTAAAATGCCTTTTTGGCAAACTCAGCACATCAAAGTTTAATAATCATAATAATAATGGCAAAAAACCCTCCCCAAAAAACAACAACAACAAAAAACCAGCTGCAGCTTCAGCTCCGCAACACATAAATAAAGACTTTAAAACAAAGATTTTAAAAAAGGAGGACTTGCAGACATTTTGAAACTGTAGTTAAGCCTCATAAAAATCCCAGTGTAGAAATCCAATAAACATATGCTTATTGCTGAAATGTCTTCTTGAAGCCCAGAGAAGATGAAATAATTGTTTCATTAGTTTACCATGATCTATAATTTCAAGCTCCAAATCTCTTTTATTTATAGTCTATCACCATGAGAAATCAATCAAATCACAATTCATAAAAGCAGACAAGGAAACTGCAATATACAGAGCATCTTTTCTTTACTAAGTGAGCTTATATAACACAATTCTCAGATCCTAAAAATATTTTCAAATGAAATACAATTCATTACTTGGGGTTTTGCTTTTTTTCTATTCCAATAGCACTTCAATGCTTCTTTAAGATCAGGGGGAAAAGTACAATAGCTCCTTTGACCATACAATATTTGCGGTAAAAAAAGGCATAAATACTATCTACTGAACAAAGCAGCCAGACAAAAGAAAATGAAAAAGGACATCTGTTTATTCTTTCTACAGATCTGAATATTTTTGTAAAACAGAGTTAAGCACTATATTCAAAACTGCAGAAAAAGCCTCTGAGATACAAATGTATTTTCTTAGTTGCATGGCTGGTTCCAGATCTGTTGGATTTTTCTTTTTACTATATTGCATAGAATGGATCATAGCAAGAAGCAAGGGAAATATTAAAAAAAAATGCATGAAGTAATATTTCCATTGGATAAACTGTTCAAAAGAAGATAAAATTCTATGCCCAAATGCCCAAGACCTATGTGTGTATACATACTTTCAAATATATACAGATAGATCTATATACTGTATTATATATACACATCTATATATGACTGCAGAAATTATGGAGCCAGAAATCCAATTCCAACCATCGTGTTGTGTCTAATTTCACTGTGTTTGTTCCTGTGCCAGCCTTGTTTGCATAGAAGTGTACACATGTTCCTTGATGAGTAGCAATGCTTTGAAGATTGAGCTGTTAAAGCATTTTACATGTCCTTTTTCCAGTAAAATTAATTCTAATTAGTAAATGCTAATAGATTTTAATAATTTATTCACTTTTTGTTCACAGGGAAGAAGCAAGACGTGGCTACTATTCTGTATATTTGTTTTCATTATCCCACACATGTAAAATTTTTCCTTCCCCAGTACCTTTGGGGAAAGAAAAAAATACTCAAAACTCAGAACCCACCTAACAATTTCATTTTGTGGTGAGGAATCTACTGTTCAATGTTTTTTCCCCACACTTTATATATTAAATACTTTATTGATGAAATAATGCAAATCTAAGATACACTTTTATTTTAGATTTCCTTTTCAATCATGGATAACAATTTGATAGTCTGTGGTCCTGGTCATGCTGTTATTTTTGGTCAACTTCTTCTTTGATTTACCATATGGACAACAAATTGTTTCAAAGCCAAAACCTCATTGCTTTATAGTTGTTATCTAGAGTCTCCCATTGTCTACTATAAAGTGGCTTTCTGGTAATCACATGGTGGTTACACCATAAGGATGTCTGGTATGTTTCCTGTTTTGGGTTTGCTTATTAAAGTGAAGAAAATTCTTAGAAGCCTGTGGTGAACTGGGAGAGGCTGAATTGGCAGCTTTATTACAATTCAATATTTTTTCTGACAAAGGCATAGGTAGAGAAGAAAATGGCATTAAGCATAATAACAGAAATGAAGGGTTTCAGAGGAGTCTTACTGCACCAAAAAAAGTACCATCTCCATCCAAGGATATTTTAGCCCTTCTCCGTGGTATTGTAAGCTGAAGTTCATCCCCTTCTTCTAATTTTGCAATGCCTGGCAAAAGATTTGGAATATTTTTAAGTTAATGTTTCAAATACACTATTTTATAAACGGTATTCAAAAGTCATTATGTGTCGTCTTGCAAATGTAAGCATGGCTTGTTACTTGTGATGAGTGCTTTTGTCTCTAGGCACAATCTTAGAGTTTACAGCCCATCCAAAGTTGACACTCAGCATCCTCTGTGAAGCTGGACTGAATTTCCATTCTGCACTGGGCATAACACAGTTCACTTAAGCAAACACTGCAAAAATTTCTAACAGTGGTATACCAGGTTCCTCATGCTTTGGTGATGAGACAGTCAAGGTCAGCATTGAGAATTGCTGGCCCTAGACCACTCTGTTCCCACACTTCTGGAGGAGGTCTTATGAGCTTTACCAACCTAACGAAGTTACCCCACATCAGCTGATCCACTGCAGCTTCAGAGCACAAAAGTCTGCTGCCTGCCAGCCGCATATCAGCTGATATTATAACCAAGAGCATCTCTCCTTCAAGCTGTAGCCGCTGAGCTGAGAACACATCTAATATCTGCTGTGACACATGCTCAACAGCATGAAAGAGAGCAGTCAGAACTGTTTTTGCAGTGAAAACAGAACAGTAGGAATTTGGGAAGCAAGAATCATGAAGTGGCAAGATAGAGATTCTAGTTAAGAAAGGGGAGCAGTAGTAAAAGGGTAAAATTGGAATACAGAGGAAATTGAAGGCGGAATTATGTTGCCAGAATATGTGGCTGAGGGGGCAGAAAATTACAGGAAATGTTTGGACCGCCTCAATTGCCAGGACAAAGTACCTAGTTAGTTAGTTAGCTGGAATTTATTTTTATTTGGAAAAAAATTAGCTTCCTGCCACATCCTATTTGTTTAATGCCATTACTTGCTGACAATTAAATCCATCACTCAGTGTCACCCACTTTTTCATAAGGCATTGAAAAAAAAGATCTTGCTGGAAAATAACCAAAGACAAAACTCTCAAATCCACCATCAAGGTGGAAAGACAGACAGATTAGAGATGATAAATGAGGTTTTATAGGCCTTGACACTTCCTTAAATGCTACTGCAGGAATATACACATATATTGATCATTAAGCCTGCTGGACTTGCATTAAATATTTTAGTTGGTCTTTCTTGTGGTATTCCTAATTTGTGCAGTCATAAAGAGCACCTTATAGGAATTAGGTGTTTTTCATCTAACCAAAGACTAAAAATGCAGTAGCTTTATAAGGAGTAGAAATATCACAGTAAGGTATGCAAGTGTTGGATGGCTAAAATCCATATATGATATTTCAAAGGAGAATATAGCTCTTTAATATTTTCTTGGGGTAACTAAATGTGGAATTCAACTCCTAAGTTAAACTGAGTTCTTCAATAAGGACAGTAGGTACTCCTCTTGTCTGCCTCAGGCATCTAACTGAAAGCACCAAAATGTCTAACCACATTACAGAGTCAATGGAGAGAGCAAAATTGTTCAGATCACCGAGTTAGATGCATAATCTCTAATTGCTGATACTTTACACAAAAATGTATTCTCTGAAAGTCCTCTGTAATTTTGCAGTTAGCCAGATCCATGAATGCAGACCCTGTTCTTTACGACTGCTACAATTGCCCAACACTACAGATTTTATTTGATACAGCTTATTTGCAAACAAAGGAAAGGAAAATGCAGATATTTACCAGCAGTATAGCAAGAATTATTTGGATAAGACTGTGGCATATTCTGGATGCAGCGAAACAATGTCACTAAGCTGAGATCATCACCAAACACATGAGCCTTCTTCCTCTGTATTAGGTGTCCCATGGCAAATGTTGTATCCGTATATAAAACCTACAGAGAGAAGAGGTGAAAGCTTCAAAGTTATTGTATGGAGGCATTAAAAAATCCTTGCAAAAGTCAGATGCTGAAGTGAATTGAGCTTTCTCACCTGGCCATATATGAAAAAATAACCTGTTTCTTTGATCACTATTTTATTTCCTTGTTCTTCCAGAGCTGTTCCACGTTTAAAGCTCAGGAGCCAAGGGACAATGCTTGAATCATCTAAAAGAAAAAATAATTTTGGGTGATCAGAAAGGTTACTTTCTTCATTTTCACCTACTGAAAATTAACAAAGCTGACTTCTAGACAAAGCTTCCAGTCTCACTGGCTGGATTTCCCCGCTGAAAAGATGATATTTGCAACAGCCGTCCAAATACAGGGACTTTCCAGATGCAGGGACCTCCTTGTTGTTTTTTGATTGTTTTGCTTTGTTGTTGTTGCGGTATTTTTATTTTTAAATTTGTTGTCGAAACTCAGTTACTGCTTTGAAGTTAGGTAAAATTTGTTGGAACAGTTATCCCATGGAATAGTAAACTATAAATCATGGCATATTTTCTTACCTTTCTGTTGGATATCACTTTTGCTGTCAGCAATCAGTTGCAAGCAGGCCTGGAGCACTGCAAATTGAAAACATTTTGAAATCAAAGAAACAAAAATCAGTAATAGAATAGAGTAAACTTATGAAACTACTATAAGAAAAAAAGGGACATGAAAGAAATCTCTCAGTCTCACCACTTATTTTAAAGCAGAACCTATTGGTTTTAACACAGATCTTACTCAAGTGTGCAAAATGAAAATTCCTGTCACAACACATACTAGAAGACTTTCAGAGATCATGCAGCTAAGTGGGAGGCCTCAGGTAGAAGCACAAGTAATACTTGCTTGTTTTAATATCTGGTCCTAATATAATTATGCAGCAGTAAGTCAAATGAACTAGAAATCATCAGGTCAATTAGCCTTGTTAATTTTCTGAGCAAAAGCTTGAGAAAAGCCCCAACCCTGCCAGCTATGATAGATAGCAGATTTTCTAACTGTGCTTGCCGTATTATTTAGAGAGATTACTTTCTAGTTATAGTTGCTGTAAAATATTAGTCATGTATACTGGTTATATGGTACTTTCATAATAAATTCTCAAAATCCATATATATGTACTTTCAATATGTTTTCAGATACCTACACTCAATCAACCTATATTGAGACTAAGAGGGAAAATAGAGAGATGACTCTTAGCAAATTAATACACACATAACAAATAGCTTAGTATCTGTCAAAATGTGTCACTCAAAACTGTAGAGACTGGTGACACTAATGAGGAATTAGGTGTTTGTTCAGAGAAAAATACTGTGGAATGTTAAAATATAGATTTGCAAGTGAAACAAAGATCTCATAAAAACACCTGCTAAGCAAAAGTGTCAGGCAACAGGATAAAAGGAAAATAGAATTGCTGCATTTGCTTGGAGCAGATTTTAATCAAAACATCTGGTTCTCATGCTACTTTGAAGGATGGAAAACCAAGTAGTAATATTTACTGCATGTGACAGAGATCAAATCAACTTATTAAGAGTCAAGAGAAGAAAATCCTGCCATGGATTGCTCCATCTTGTTTACCAGTTTTCAGACAAGAAGGCTGTGGGTCAGATTTGGCCACACAGATTTGGCTGTAATGGGGAATGCCATGGATCTGTGGGATCCTGTTTCTACGTCTGTCAGTGGTACCCACATGAGCAACCAAGTGTCCAGTAGCACAAACCTCTTGCTGCACAGCAGGTAGTGAGAGGATTTGGGTGGAAAGCAGTCTCTTTCTGTTTCTAAGTCTCCTTTTTTAGGGGTCCTTCTTGAAAACAGCAGAAGAGGGCTGGATGCTCACCAGCACTCAGCAGTGCCAACCGGCAGCACACAAGGATTCAAGTGCACATCTGGGAATGCTCCAATGCCAGAATGGTCACACAACTTGCAAGCCCTATCTATTTATGTTAATAGGAATGCTATCATCCAAACTCCTGTCTCCTACAATGAAATGTGTCCTTGAGTCCTATCAATACACATCAGTAATGTGCTACAATCAATATATTATCAAGCCAAGAATTTAAAGGCATCTGACATGCCTACCTTCTGGTAAGAAATAAAAAAACCCAAGCCAACACAGAAGTAAAAAGGTATTACACTTCACACATTTTTCTATCACACTTGTGAGCAAAAGAGTTTTCTGGAAAATAAACTTCTAAATAAAATTGAAATGGGATTTTATGGAAATGCACAACACAGCACATCAGGCAATTAATATCACAATGTATTAATTCTTTGGAACAAAATGCCTTCCTAGTGAATGGAATTTGCCGATTCCCTAGTACTTCAGTAAGCTAAATCAAAATTTTAATACCTGCTTTTAAAAGAGCTCACTAGTGTGGCCACCGGATTTTCCACTAACTAAACAATAGGATCTGTGATGATTCTCACTAACCAGCTGCTATCCAGCTGGCTACCAGTGGTTAGTGTCTACAAGCAGTAAAAGCTGTGGCTACTTTAACAACTCCTGTTAAACCTGCTCTGCAAGTATGGTAGGCATTCTTGAAACTATCCTAACTCTCAGTTTGCAAGTCTGGATTTCTGTTTCAGCTGGTTGCAGCACTGAAATTCTAGTCAGCATTGCTAAGAACTGCTCACAGTAATTAAAATCTGCAAGATCAGTACAGTTTGAGATCATCTCCATCTTTTTAAACCACATATCAACTCTACTTTATTCTAGAGACATCAGATCTACACTTAATCTCTAAAAAAATCTGTCTATTTTCTTTTAATTTATGCAGATAGGAATAAGCCTCCACAGAATATAGTAAGCTTGCTTTTAGAGAAAATGGATGCAATAGTGTCCTTCATGACAATAAGGAAACAGAAACTAGCACAGTGGCCATTTTGCCTAAAGCTACAAAAGACAAATAATATCTAAAAAAAGTGCTTGAGGCATTGAACAATAACGTGCTTCAAAAATATGTTCAGAAGCCAAAGCTGACACATAACTATTTCCAATATATACAAGTGCCTCACTTTGAGTTCAGTGGAACTACTTATATGCCTAAAATTGAGCAATTCATTGAAACAAATTCCAAGGAAACACTACTACCGTTAAGGAGAAGATATGGGTATGCAAAGTACATTTTCTGTGTAAATTAACAGGAATTTTCAGTGAAAAGTAAATGTTGTTAAGAAATGCCAGGAATTCTCTTCCAAGAAGTACCCTAATCCTACCTTAAGTACAATATGAAGAATATATGTATTACAAAATACACATTGAATGTTGCTATTGGTACTGAGCAGAATAAATCAAAAGCTCTACTTGCATGTCTTTCAGCCCAGTGTAAATCAAACCTAAGCAACATCTTTGTAGTCTAAAGGATTTTTGAATAATTAATAATGAAAGCAGAATATAGAATAAAATACATCTTGAAAATGTGTAAAAATATCTAGACTGTCACCATGAGATCTAGCTGCATAAGTGTATCTAGAATGATAAAGCATGCCCCATGCTCTTGTGACTTTATACAGTAACTTTGCTTTGATAAACATTCTTTTTTCCCGCTGATTTTAATTGCTCTGCAGGCTGTGGGTTGTCAGAAGTTCATTTCGGAGCCTGCCTTATTCCATGAACAGAAGACCCAATTCTAAAGAAGTTAGTCACTTCAGATGCCTTTATAAACCACAGCCAGCACATGAAATGATGTTTCTCTACTGATTGAGCAGTGTAGTCACAATTAAAAAAAGAAACTACTAGCTTTTGCTGCAGGACAGCAACCCAGATTTCTGCATATCTCCATGATTTAAGACCTTATATTGGTAAAATCAAATTTTTCCTCACATGCAAATTTTCTTATTATTTTAATTGCATAATAATTTTAGTATTTTGCAGTCTCACTTAATGATCCATCCAAACAAAATTTCAAGTTTAATATTTGTGAGCTCATATTTAAAATTTTGATATCTGAAGCCTGAGACATCTGTGCCAATTTTTGCTGAAATAAAACCTAGGAAAAACCCTGCACTTGAAAAAAAAAAACCCAGACCTGCTTATTTAGGTTCCTTTTTTGTCTAGATCTGTTCTCTGTGGGCTTCCCAAAGCACATTTAAACACTAGACAATTTAATTTATAAATGACAAGCATGTTCTTGAACCATTTGCAGTTCTTCTTCCCTTAACATCTTGATTTCTCATCACAAGAGATCTTTTTCTAGTTTTTGCTTTCACATTTTTGTAAACTGCTGTTCATGAACTCTCTCACAGCAGAAACCAGGACAATTGGTTAATTTGGTGCTTTTTAATAAAGACATCTTTATATGGCATTAATTATGGATTCAATCAGTCCATGCATTAAAATGCCTTGATCATAGCTGCAGGTATGACTAAGATCTAACAAATATCTTCAAAGCATTGGTAGCATTATCTTGATAGAATTCACAGAATTGCCAATAACATGTTATAATCAGAAAAACAGGGGAATTGTTTACTAGGAATTAAGATTTCTATTATTCAGTGTAAAGCAGAATGTTGGTTTTAAAAATTAAAGCCATTTGGTGTATTTTTGACTGTAGCATTCTGCATAATACACAGCACTGATTTATTCACTCATTCATTCAGTGAAATTCTTCATGTAAAATTGCAGGCATTGCATCAAGTAATTTTCTATCCTTTTGCATAGAAGGATCTATTTCCTTTTGAATTAGATTGTTGTTAGCAGAAACAAATAAGGATAACACACATTTTCAAGAAGTAGGCCTTTCTTTTTTCTTTTTAATTTGATTTTAATTTTTGTTTTATATTTGGCCTCGTCAAACAATAAAATATGAAGTGTTGTGAATATTTGGTAAGGGAATTTTATATGTGGCATTTGTTTAAGCTAGTAACAAAGGCTTACGCCTCAATTCAAAGATCACTAAACTCAAGTATCACTTGTAAAACTTCTTGCCATCCCTCTGTCATGGATGTCTAAAGCAACAACATACAGAGTCAAAACATTTCCAACACTTCCAGCCAGCAAGTGTACCAATTTTCCAGCAATTTTATCAAGAGCAATGGCAAAATTGTCACACCATGCTTGGAAGGCAATAATTATTTCCCATGGACACAACTGATATTGGAGTGGAACCCTGCTAGTAAAAAAAGACAATTGCCAAGTCACATGCCAGGTTACCCTGCCTCATTGACTTGTGGAATTACGTAGAATTGCTCCTCAGCTCCTACATACATGCAAGGAGTTGGACAGCCTCAATACACCAAAGTAAATGTAGTCCATGGGGGCTCCAATCTGATCCCAGCAGGTCACCTGCATTTGAGTTTACAGAAGACCTGATTCTCACCTCCCTAGGTTATGGGAATCAGAATCCCACGATAATGATCAGAATGAGGCACTGAGGAAGTATGAAAATGAAACTTGACATTCGTACTTTGGCTTAGGCAATGGCACCTAAATCTTGTTCCTGGACTCAAGTGCACATGCAGCTTAGGGAGAAACACACAGGCAACACAATCAATAATTGTACATAGAGTATAAAATTCAGGAGAGGTCTTTTGTTGTGCACCAGTTTTCCTCCACCGATGAAATTTTTAAAGAGGAAGATAAAAAATATATCTGTTGTCCTGATACGACATTTGCCAGAAGCATACGTTTCAAAATCACCCATTACCTCCTACTCATTGTATCAAGAACTCTGGTTCTGACTGCTAACTGTGCAGCTTTATTTGGAATCAATGCTTGAAACACTTCTCTTCAACCCACCCAAGCTGGAAATTTTCGCAAGACACAAAACATGCAACTACTGATGACTAATAGTTTTATGCGTTAGCGCAGGCAAATGCATATCCCATAAAATAAGAAACAATATTGTGCTAAATCCACTTCCATTCAATTGTCCTTTTAATTAAAATGCTAATTTGTGGCCACTTGTATGCATTAAAATGGAAATTCAGTATGTTCAAGAAGGGCTGTGCTGGGCCTAAAAAAAGAATGATGGTGCATCCATTCCTGGAATTTAACGATTAAAGTCTAAAAACCCCAGAACTGAACAATAACTTTATTTATAAACAAAATAATAGTTCTATATTTTACTTCTGCTCTCTGTTGAAGCACAAGTAAAGAAATTATATATCAGTTATGTTTTCAGATATTAACTTTCTAAGGAATTGATCCGTATAAAAGTAAAATGATGGGTCAAAAATTAATTATGAAATCATATTCTACTTTGACACCTTGCTGAAGCAAACAGAAGTAGGACAAGAACAGGCACCTCACTCAATACCATAATTTATTTGCCATTATAACAGAGTGAGTCCCACAAATCTGCAGGACAATTTGGAGACTGATGGGATTCTGGTACCCAGACATGAATGTCAAAAGATAAAATTTCAGGGCCTGTAATTCTGTGTACCTGACCAAGTAGTAGACTGGGTTCAGCACCATGAACAACACCATGTTCTCCTATTTAGCTCACTCTGCTAAAACAGAATTTAACATTGACTAGCAGGTTCATGGTCATCAGTGAAATCTGATCTGAGAAAATATAATATCTTACTGAACTCTGAAAAACTAAATTTTTTGTAATTAGAGCAGGCAGAAAGCTAATTCTAGCAGACAACCTTTGATATAAATGCAAGATTTGCAATTTACTTCTTTTCTTTTTTATATACAAAAATATGAGGTTCATGTTAGAAAACATTTTTGTAATAGGTCAACTTAAGTAGCTTTTCCCTTTAAAATGGATGTTCATATTCTGTGTTTTCTGTCATTCATCCTAAACAACTTTAAAGCGAGCTGAACCTTAAAAAGAAGTTTACAGAAATAAGTAGCTTTATCGAAATTTTACGAGTTAGAGGTAAAAAGGTATAATCAGAGGTGGCTACATGATGAGAAAAATCTAAAGTCTACTCAGAAGCACATCTGAGGAGCCCCAAACCCTGCTCACCTCAAATAGCAATAAGACTAAAGATGAAAGCTATTGTGAAGGAAACTGGATCACTTGCAGAATATTGATGCTCTAACATTCGTTTAAGAAAAGATATCTCCTTACTTTTTATGATATTTGTACTTTAGATCACTTGTTTTTATTTGGGAGTTTCTAGGGTGGGGAGGGCAGGGGAGCTCTGTGGTTCCTGTGAAAGGAAACAGGCTACAAGAAATACAATTTAAGCAATCATGACCTCAGCTCTGTTTGCGAAATCTTTCTTAGCCAAGATCCTGAATCAAAGACTACTAATGAAATAGAATAAATCTCGTATAAACCTGTGGATTTTAAGTAATGTCCTAAATTAATGTTCTTTTTTAAGAATATTGGAAGTAAGTAGAGTGATTATACTCTAGAACTTAAATTTCATTTAGCTTACTAAAGCTCAAGTGAAATACATTTCATGTTATTTGCTCAGTGAGAAACACATTTTAAGCAAAGCTTCATTTAGACTTTACCTATAATTTGCTGCATTTCAACTTCTCTAAATAGTTTAAGATATCAGTTAAAACACTATAAAAGTATACATAAGAGGAGTGAACTGATTTAGCAACTCAGGAATAATTTTAGTTACTTAGTGCAATTAGAGCATGTGTGCAAACTGCTACAATAAAATTCTGCATTTCATCTTATAAGGCCTCATTGTATTTGGAAAAAGAAGGAAATGTAGGCATTTTATCCTCAAAGGAAACAAATATATCCCATTAATATGTCAACACTATGATACACATCGAAGGTCTTTTGTGGAGCACAGTCTTCAGTGTTCTTTGCAGAACCTTTTAAAAAGGAGAACCATGACAAAAATAAATCTTACTGGATAGGCATCCCTTTATTAATTTTACTATTTATTGATAGGTTGTTTTAAGGTAGAAATGATGCTAAACTTCTGAATTCCTTGTAGTTTGCCTCTTTTGTCAGGTACAAGCCAGCCTTTCTCCTTGAAAGCTCCTATTTCCCTAAAGTTCTCATTACTTCTCTCTCTTAGAGTGAACATGTTTCCCAGAAAACCGAATTGGCATTTTTAGTGATCGATTTCCCTCCCTAATACTGGTCAGAGAGAATTGAAAAATTGAAAATCTGAATGATTTGAAGTTTCCTTTTTCAACTCTAATGCATTATGCAGATTTGGGATCTAATATTCAAAGTTCAACCTGCAGATAGCATAAATATCTGGTACCTTAAACAGTATGTCCCTACTCATTGCAGGATGGTTGGACTACCTGTCCTTTTAAAGGTCCCTTCAAACCCAAAACATTCTGTGATTCAATATTTCCTTTAAGAGAATATGCCTACGATTAACACCATTCATCCACCAATAATTTTGAAAACCAGAATGGGCTCTGGGAGCATGGGTCTACTGACAGGAGAAAGAAAACTTGAATCGAACACTCCTGCTTTTCTCTAGACAGTATCCAACTATGGCGTCCCAACCCACTCCATCAGCTGGTATTTACCTTTTTCTTCTGTGTTGGCAACTGACCGCCTGCCCCTGTTTCTACTCCCGTTCCAGATTTCCTTTTGGAAGCTCTCAGCTGGGCCAGTACCAGCCAGCCTGCTCTCCTAACAAGGAGAAGCAACAGTCAGTGAAAGCAGCCCCATATTTGTCCATGCCCTGCAAGTCAAAACCCATCCCTCCAGCTTACCTGCCCGGAGGCAGCTGCAGACACTTTCAGGAAGGAAGAAACAGGGCTACCTGCTTTATTTTCATCAGGGGACACGAGTGGCTGGTCTAGCGGAGACCTTGCCTGGACGCTGTAGATCAGCTTGCTGCGCACAGCTTCTAGTTCTGTTTTCAGGATGATAACATGGTAAAGAGACACTGCTGCAAGACAAGAGGACAGGAGCATTGCAAGCCACAGGAATGTGACAGAAAAAAGTCCCGTGGCGCCTGAAACAGCACCAGGGGGGGCAGAGGGAGAGGAGGCGGTATCCTTCTGTTGGATGACGTGCACACAGTCCACGGATTTCATCGCTGCTCTTTCCTTACTAAAGCCAGAGGGAGAGTTCAGCTGTCCCCTTCCGAGGTGCAATCCATGTTACCAGTTGCTCTCTGAAACTAAGGGCATCCAGAATAAGTGAACAAAACGCCCAGATCATTTCCTGTCATATGAAGCCGTTGATAGCACCATTAAACTTAATGTACAGAGTGAACGTCTAAGATTCTGTCTTCCCTTTGTTTTCACCTCTCTGTGCTGCATTTTGGAAACGAATACTTTCTCACAAGCTACCTTCCTCCTTTCACTTTCCACTAGTTATTTATGTGGCAGCTTGCTATAGCCATTTCCCATAATCTTTAAATTTAGGCACAGCCAGTATCACTGGTAATTTCGAGCCTTATCTAGAAGGGCAGAAACCATGTAATGTTTCCTGGCAGCATTTCATCCAGTACTACTTAAAAGACACATGTATGACAGGCATGTGCCTCTGTGTGTGTGAAAAGTCATATAGATGTACTGCATATATACATTATATCATCTATATTAACAGGTTTATATGCATATCTAAAGTGCCAATATGCCTACAGAGGACACAAATTATTCAAAATAAATTTTTTGTCCTTTCGTAAAAACAATAGTGAAAAATATTCCCAGGTATGAGTCACAAATTAGTGGTTTCTCAATTGAAGATGCAAGTTCTGCAGTTCAGTTCATGAAACTAACATTGAACATCCCCATCATTTAAAAGGGACAACATTTTATTAAAATTTTCTAATAAATATGGTGTCTCTAAAGAATTCAAGAACCTGTATTCATGCAGAAAGGACCACAAAGAAGCAGGGAGAGGAAATTTGGTGGGGCAGAACTAGAAGAGGTGAAAACTAGGGGATGGAAAAGAATAAGAGAGGGGAAATAAGAACAGGGGGAAAGGGCAAACAGTTATTTAGAGAGTTTAAAATTAAACACAACCCAAAAGTTTAAACATGCATGCTGACAACACTCAGGTGAATCTTGAGTGTCTGTTTTAAGTTCATTTTTTAAGATTTTGTAAGTCCTTTAATCTTAAAATCTTATATAAGAAATTCCTTTCTTCTCTGCAACAGCAAGGCTATCTAGCTATCTCACACATGTTCATATGATATTTTTTATCTTCTTACACAAAATTCAACTTTTACCCCTTTGTTAAAAGTTCCAGTAGTTTGGGATAGAAGAAAAAAGATAAACAGCATCACAATTATGGCTAAAATCAACAGGTCAACCCCTCTTACCATATAAGCAAACTTTATCTTTGCAAAAGAGAAAACTTTTAGAGGCCAGTCCGAATACCGTGTAATGAATCCTGATGACAACACCTATCAGAGTAGTTTAGATCATGTTCATTCTGTTGGGAAGGAGAATGAGGAAGGAACAACAACAGAGTAACAACTTCCGTAGCCTCTCCCTCTTCTGTTTCTTAAGGCTACAAGAAATTTAGTGTGATTATGAGCTTTATCATCTTCTGTTGCGATGCAAGGCACTCTTTTCCTTATTTTGCCACCTCTAGCAACCACACACATCCTGCACAGACAAGTTAATCTGCTCCTAAATGCAAAGGAAAAAAATATACCATGTATCTTGCGCCTAGAAGCTACATGCATACCGTGAGAAATTATACAGAATTTGGTGTGGGGTGGAAAAAATAGAATACCATACCATTTTCAAGGCTAAGTTAAGCTGTAAATGGGGCTGCATTTTGAAGTAAATGCGATGTGAACTAATGTAGGGGTTTTTTAACAGAATAAGCAATTATTAGAACTAAGCAGACATGCCTTCAAGTATCCCTAGACATCAGAACATTACCAGCCTAGAACTGACTGTTCCAAAAATAAAAAACGACAGTCGGAAAATAAGTGCTATTTTAGAAAATGAAACCAAGTGAGAGAATGAAAGTTATAACTAGCTATCCAGGAATACCGAGAAACTATTGGCCAGTGAGGTCTCTGCAGTCATTAATGTATCAGAAAATAACAGACCAGTGTATAAATAGCCGTGATCTAGCTACTCCTAGAGAAAATAGGCTGTTCCCAGCCTCCACAGCCTCTTTAAATGGGGTCATTATTTGGGCTGACAAAATAATTGTGGTGACATAGAGGACTTCTGTAAGACATCTGTCTCCGTCTTGCTTATCATTCTGATCAATGAGAATTTGAAAGGGGAGATGAGGAAAATCACAACAGCCGACACATGGTAAATTGTTAAATTCAATAGGCATTTGTAGCTGAGCATCAAAGGGATCTATCTGTTGGCAGCCTTGTGTTGTTCTGTAGATTTATAAGCAGTTATGTGGTTTGAAAGAAAATATAACTTCAGAAAACTTCTGTGATGACAAGAACAGTGGAACAATAAATAATGGCAGTACGGGATCAATCATGAAAACCAGTATGAATTACCTAGAAATATAATTAGTTGAACAACTTCTAATATAATCACATGGAGCTTCAGTTAATTGCAGATTTCTAATTGCATTGAAGTAAATCACAAAAATTAATTAGTTTAAAAATCCAACAGAACAAAACAACCCCTCCAAAAAACCCAAACCAAACAAAAACGCCATGCTAGTTGCAGAGACTAGAACCTGGAGTCAGTGCCTCAATGCTTGCCACTACGTCTTGTCATAACATACTCTCGTTATGATTGCTCTTGTTGGCAGAGCTGCAAAGTGGTCCTTAGCCCGCTTAAAGAAAGGTCAGTAAGATTAACATATGCTGTTTCTGCTGTGCTTTAAGCTGAGGTGTGATTAAAGACAACTAAGGGGTGCTCAGATCAGCCTCCCATTAGCAGACACGGGACAGTGATGAATTCAGCTGAACACAAGCTCTCAGTGGAATAGTCTTGTTGAAATAGAGGTATACTATTTGGATATATATGCTGGGGGAAAATAGCATCATGCTTTTATGTTGACAAACCTATTTGCATATAGCTAAGACTGACAAAACTGAACTGTGAAAAAGGTAAAAAATCCAGAATGAATATAAGAGACCTAAAGAACGAATCTCAGAGAAGGTATTCAGGTTTTGATTAGCAGCTTGCTTCTACTGGACAGCTTCCCTGAAAATCCTTTTGCAAACATTCGTACCACATCAACAATTTTGGACTCAAGACACACATGCAGGCAGAAAAACCTTTGGGGCTGCCTCGAGACCAGTTCAAAGCAGCACTTTCCAAACTATTTCTACAAAAGAAAATGTCACAGCATTAAACTGAAGAAACCTAGTCCTGCCACCTAACTCTGCAAACAAATAAGAATAAAGCCTTATAATAAAGGTATTCTGCAAATATGGTCTTAATTTGCATGTACAGTACATGATCTGTGCATACACCATAGCACCACATCTGTGCATCCTTAACCCAAAGAACGAGCTATGTTGAACACTCAGATTAATTGACTAAAAAAAATGTCTTTAATTTAGCCAAGGAAAACTATTAAGAAATGCCTTGGCTAGTCTAAGGATTCTACTTAACCAAGATGTTTACTTCCAGGAAAAAGAGCAAACTTTTAGGTAAAATTCAAAATAATAAATAAATGAAAAGCAAACCCCAACACATTACAACTGAAGACTCTTAGAGGTGAGAATGTTTCAGTACAATACAGGAAAATGGGTTCCTGAACAAAATTAAAGCTGGTTAAAACTTCTAGCAGAAACAAGCCCTGTAATTTTATGCAGACAATTAATTTTTTCATTTCCATTATGCAGAGCATCAGATTAAATTATCAAGATGGGTCCTGCTAACCTGAAAACTTATAAAAGATCAACATTATGCCTGTGGGGAACCAAGGAAGAGATAGTAACCAATCATACAGGAAATTTGTGGTTGAACCAGAAACTGAATTCTTGATTTCCTGAAATCCAGTTATGTATTTCAACCACAAAAGCATCTGCTTTGTGTGGGGGGGAAAACCCATAATGAAGTTCAATGTACGAAAGAGAAGCAGTTGATATGACTGTGAAGGCTTGGATAAAAATCCAGCTTACTGAAGAAACATGAAAGTTTACTTAAAAATGAATGTTCTGTTTTTAAAAAGGAGGTTGTGCAGAAGCTGCAACCCAGAGATCCAGGCAAGTGTGTTGAAGGCCAAACTAAAAGTACGCCTCCAGTGGCAAGGGTCCAGCTTCACATACTTCTGAAGCAGCCACAAAATGGTCCCTGCGGTTATTACGAGAAAGAGACCACGATATCTCGCCTTACCACACAAGACAGTGCAGAACAGATAGAGGAGCACAGAAAAACAAAAGGTTCCGTTCTGAAATTTTCCATTTAATTTTAACTCCTTTCTGAAGATGGACAAAATAGGAGGACCATATTGAAAGAGATCAGAATAAATCCTGTATTATAGTTTTCTGCTAGTAAAGAGATCTGTATTAAGAGTATTCACAGATACCCCTCTGAAACAGTACACATGCCCTTCAAGAACACTTAATTAGTTCTTTCAGCTGTTAACTACAACTTACACAGTAGCAAATCCAGGCAAGTTCTGCCTCAAAAATGGATCCAAAAAATACTTTTATTTCTGGATACTCCACTCCTGAGGCTGTGTATCTTAAATCTTGTTATTTAAACTACTAGGAAGTTGTTGAATACCTTGCAAGTAAAAGATGTGTTATACAAATAGTTAAAGCCTTATTTGATAAATTACCTTGTTAAAAGGAAAACAAAAAATTCTATGAGACTTTTCTGAAGCAAAAAGGGTCATCTTTTCTCTTTGCCTCAAAATTTTAAAACTGCCAAGGATAACACACATCTCTGCACATTTTAGGTATACCATCTTTGTTTTATTCCTTGCAATATTTTATTTCTCTAGATATCTAGACAATTTGGGTCCAAGTGCATACTACACAAAGTAAACCTACATCTGACTTGCAGCCATTGTCATTTTTACATTGTTATTACAGTGCTTTCAAAGAGAAAAGGAGGTGACACAGAAAGGAAAAGCAATTTTTATAGCTGTCTTTCAAAATATGCAGCAGAGTCAGCTAGAAAGTAATTTTAAAAACATATAAAATATAAAAAGATGACCCAGGATTTATATACTACAGCAGCTNCCCCCCCCCCCCCATGATGTTACAGCAATTGCCTCTTACTGCCCAGGGAAAAAGGAGCTCTGTCATACAGCTGAAGTCTCACTGGCTTTGCTATCCAGCAACACGGAAAACTGCACTTCTCCACCTCTTTGACAATATGCAACTTAACAGATTTTGTACAGATGGGCTAAAAATGCATTTGTATGGTAACAAGATAAACATGGAGCCATGGCCCTTCATGTGGGAGTGGCCGCTGTGCTGCTGCTACAGTCTGGAGACTTTCAATAGAGGGCACAGGACAAGGATTCAAGTATTTTCAAATCATGATGTTATTTCTTCGTAGCTGTATGTAATTGCTACACTGTCCTTGAGTCCTAGAAAACAGGCAGGAAAGGGTTCTCTGCCTGACCTTTCCCTTTGAATTTTTGTAAATAATTAGCCCACACCAGACATTAAGTGTAATTCAAACCAGCTGCAGAACTTCCTTTCTTTCTGTCTTCAAGCAGCACAGTCCGTTCCTTAGTTACTCGTCAAAACTAGTGGCAACATCTCTCTGAACTTAGTATGTGAACATACTTACATTTCTGTCAGCCACCTTGCAGCTTTGCATTATTCAGCTCATTGCTTCAGATTATTAAACATGTATCTCCAGTTGGGGGTGAAACCATGTTCGTTAATACAGTAAAACCAAGTCTGCTCTTAAGCTGCATTGCCTTTCAGGGAAAGAAAAATTGCTGTTTTTCCAAGACATACAAGAGTTATTCTGCCCCCATCCAAGCTGAAGCATAACAAATTAATCACATCAATGTTTTCAAAACAATTTCAGCAAATAATCAGTGTATCTTCCTTATCTACTTACAGAGACAGAACTCGGTACAAAGTCTAAACTGAAGACCCTGAATAGGGTCCAACAAGAGATTTAAAGCTCAGGCATGTTCAGTATCTTTGGAGCAAATGATTTTTGCTAAGCCAATGGTTCAGCATTTTCTCAAAATCTTATCTACCTATACTTGATCTTTTTAACAGACAGCAAGTCTTTGGTCTAGGTTTCATTTCATAGAGTCATAGAATGGCCTGGGTTGGAAGACACCTTAAAGATCATCTTGTTCCAACACCTCTGTCGTGGGCAGGGACATCCTCCACTAGATCAAGTTGCTGAGACCTTCATCCAGCCTGGCCTTGAACACTTCCAGGGATGGGACATCCACAACTTCTCAGGGCAACCTGTTCCAGTGCCTCACCATCTTCACATCAAAGAACTCCCTCCAAAAATCGAATCTATACCTACTCTCTTTCAATTTTAAGCCTTTCCCTCTTGTCCTGTCACTACACGACCTTGTAAAAAGGCTCTCCATCTATCTTGTAGCCTTCCTCAGGTACTGTAAAGCTGCAATTAGGTCACCCCCAAAGCCTTTACTGTTCCAGGCTGGACAAGCCCAATTCTCTCAGCTTTTTCTCATAGAAGAGGTGCTCCATTCCCTCTAATCAGATTGGTGGCCCTTGTCTAGACTCCCTTCAACAGCTCAGTGTCCTTCCAGTGCTAAAGAATCAAAAGCTGGATGCAGCACTGCAGGTGGGGTCTCACCAGAGTGGAGCAAAGGGGCAGAATCCCCTTCCTGGCCCTGCTGGTCACGCTGCTTTTGATGCAGCCCAGGACACTATTGGCTTTCTGGGCTGCAAGTGCACATTGCTGGGTCATGTCCAGCCTCTCACCCACTAGCACCCCCAAGCCCTTCTTGGCAGGGCTGCTCCAATTTTAGTTTAGATGTTCATATGCCCTCATGAGTGTTTACTATGATTTTATCAGTACTTGCAAATTCAGAGAAAAATTCAAATGCGGTGTCTTGCCTGATATGAAGGCCTATACCTATCTACTAAGCAAATGAATATAACATCATGAGACATTCCAGGACACAGTTTATGTTGCACTTTGTAGCCCAGCTGCTTATCAATTTTCAAGTAGAAAAAGCAAATGCAAGACTTGTGATCTCCAGAACAGCACTGTGCAAGTAAGTTTTAGTGACATAGTTCACAAGACAGCAATCTGCTTCTCATTCAGGGCAGTAATCACATGAAGTACCCAAATCTGGAGTTGTTCCTGTACTGCCATTTCTTTCTTTGCAAAAATTAGAAATACCTTTTTTATTTTTTTCATTCCAAATTAATAGGTATCTTGAACAGTGTCCAAAGTACCACACCTACACCCCACACCCACAGCCCTGTTTCCTAGGTACTGGGTTAAAAATGAACTGTAAGCCTTGCAGTAATTCAAGAGAGGACACACATTTTGCAGCTATAGAAAAGACAGCAGTAAACACTTATTTTCTGGATATTTCATATTAACCATGCTGAATGGGAGCAGAGGTGATATAAGCTTAGTAATGCATTTCTCTATAAGAAAGTAAAAGTCGCTTCAGACTGAGTATCACACTCCAACTATATGAATTAACTATAAATCTGAGTGGCATTATGGGATTTAAAATTGACATTTAAAATATTGCCAGCATAGGTGGTAAAACTAGTCAGAAACACTTCAAAATACTTCCTAGTGGACATAATATTTAGACCATCTCTCAGACCCCCAGAGAAATGTTGAAATGCAAAATGTGTTAGAAACTGATGGAGAGCTACCACATACCAGTTTTACTTACTAACACTTCCTGATAGTGAGGATACTTGACAAAGCTTAGAAACATATTTGTAATATGCTTTTTCCCTCTGTTGTAATAGCTTTCCACATAGGCCACATCTAACAATGCAATTGTCTAGTCCATGTGCTCTGGCTTTAGTAAGTGACTGAAAACAATCCCTTGGGGTTGATCTGTAACCGTGCAAACAAAACTACCCCTTCACGCACACTGAAGACAGGCCACAAACTAGAACAAGACATTAACAGCACTTTTAATGTATCAATTTATTGCATATGTCAGTACATAAAAATAGAAAAGTGTTTTTTGTAAAATTAACTTTATTGTAAAAACCAACTAGAATGATAATGTAAAACTTTGCCACAATTAGCACATATACAATAACATTTATGCTTTGTCTACAAAACTTAAGAATACTTTATAAGACAATTTTGCCTTAACTATATATTAAAGAAAAATCAAATAAAAAGCTTGCATCTCATAATCAGTGACTGTTTCTAAATTCAAAACACAAGTGTTATTTAGAACTTCAATATGCTATCTCTATTTACACTTCTGCGGGGTTCTACTCTAAATTACACAAGCAGGATGGCATTGCAAATTATACCTAATGGGATACATCAGGCTGATCCCACTATGTGCAAGAGGCACTGATTTTATATTTGGCAGAAGTGCCCCTAGCAAAATTATCTGTCATTAACAAAAATAAAAATGTATTTTTCAACAATTGATGAAATACAAATGGAGGTACGTCTGCATCTTTTTGCTAACAGGAAAGACCATACCCTGGACTCTCAATTCAGCCTTGCAGTCTTCACTGTGAACATCCAACATGACCCAAATTATTAGCTTAGAGATGCTGATATGCATATTTTGTATAAATAGTTAATCCTTCTGCTCTTCAGCTGAGAGATTGTCCGCAGCCTACCAAATGCATTTGTGCTCTATTTCTAATTTTACCTGAGAAATGGACATGAGGGCAGCTAAATCAGTTAATGTTTCTCCAGAAGAAAGCACAGCTTATCTTTCTGCATTTCACAGTTCAGAAACAAATTCTGGGAATGTAAACTTGGGTAAGTAGGAAGCCTCAAGTATTTCCACTAATTAAAACCACACACATGTGTGCACACACAAGGTCTTATGCTTCCTTACAAGGAACTCTACTGCTACAGCTGTTCAACTCCTGACCCCAGCCAGAACTTTGTTTTTACCTTTTTTTTTAACTTAAATTTCCTCTTATAAAACAGAAAATTCCTTTAATAAGCATATTTAAGCTAAGAGGCTTTCTTACAAACTTGTGAAAAGAACTCGACTTCTTCCCAAACTAGAAATTTATATGTACAGGACAAATATTTGGGAAACATCTACACAAAAATGGATAACAGTTACGAGAAAACATATAATGGTATTAAATAAAATAAATGCAACAGTATCATAACACACCATTTGGCAATTTAAAGTTATTATTACTATGTTGCTTGCAGTTCAGTTTTTAGCAGCAGATAACTGTGGTTTGCATCACGCAATCCATAAAATAAAAACAAGTCTTGACTTGTCAGGACAAGTTTCCTCCCCCTCCTTCCTCCCTCCCTTAAAGAATTGTATGCAGAGCAGTGGAATATTTGCATAAAAACATCACTTCCCTCCTATTTTCCATCAGTGGATTTCGTAACCACTTCAATGCAATGAAAACTTTCACAAGTGTGGCCAACCCATCAAGGGAGAAGCAAAACTCTCCATATGTGGAAGGTGGAAGAAACCACATAAGCGTAAAGGATGCATATATGACAATCATCGTGTCAACTCACACCCAATACCTGCAAAATCAAAGTTACATATTTATGTCTTGCCAACAATATAGTGAAAATATATGGCTTGATAATAAAAAGTAATGTTTAGATACAGCCCACTTTGAAGAGTTTCAGATTGCCATAATCTAACACCACCCATTTGACTTTGTTTTAGCAACTGTGTGCTCAAATAGGAATACTTCATTTGTATAAAAATACCACATAATACTAGGGGTATTCCGGGGTTGAGAGTTTGGTTTTTATTGGTGGGAAGTGGGGTTAAATGCCATGTTACTTTAGAAATTAACGCTTTGTGAAACCCCCCCCAATGGTATTTAATGGCAAGATATGACAACTTCTGAAACAATTACTTTCTCTTCATTCTGTCTGAAATAATTAATCTACTCTTTTGGCTTTATCAACTGATTTCTAGAAAAACAGTATTTGACTGCTAATTTTCCTTCTCTCCTTCCACCTCTATTCTAAAGTAATGCGAAGCAGATGAAACAATCTATGCAAGCAGCTTACATCTCACTGTAGAATACATAATGGAAAGGCAATGTTATGTCTATCAACTCCTTTCTGCTATACAAACACAGCCTCATCTCCCAGCCCCCAGCCAAACTTCTCCAATATACCTTGCCCAAGTGCCACCCTTCCCAAAAGAAAAAAAATATATCACTGTAAGGCTGAAAAGATAGTTTTGGTTTCACTCAGATTTAAAACTATGCTCAATGTTTTTATGTCTATAGATCCACAAAGACTTACAGTTTTTCCAATCAACTCTAAGAAAACCTTAACAATAGTATCACAAAAGATACTTACCAGAGAAAGCAGCAACTTCTGGTATATATATGTTTATTTAAAAATTTAAAAAAAAACCAACAAAAAACCCGAACTTTTACGAAAAGATGTATCATCCTATCTACCAACTGCTGACAACACCCACGTGTACATGAGAACTATAACTCCATTAGGAGGCATAACCATTAAGGCACCAGTTCAAGAAAGCAGTTTTATTCAACCAGAGAACTTAAGCACAAGCTTAAAATATGACTGTCCCTCAGGAAACAGATTTTAAGTGTGTGCTGAGACGCTTTTCTGAATCAGGACAACACGGCAGAAAAGTTTACTTAAAAATTTGAATCCAAAGGGCAACATTACAGATTGTGTGGAAGATTCTCCGATTTGTTTTTTTCCATTAAAAAAAATATTTTGAAGAGGCAAACTCAGCTGCAGCAGATGAGTAATTAAACCTGCAGAAGAGATTTAACTCTCACACTCGATTAGAGACTGAGCTAACAGCCTATTGTCTTTGATCACAGAATCATCAAGGTTTGGAAGAGACCTTCAAGGTCATGTAGTACAATCATCAACCTAACACCACCATAATCACCCCTAAACCACATCCAGATGACTCTTGAACGATTCCAGAGATGGTGATTCCACCTCCCTGGGCAACTTAGTCTAATGCCTAACCACTCATTCAGTGAAATTTGTTTTATACCTAATTTGAACCTCCTTTGATGCCAGGCCCTTTCCTCTCATCCTTGCACTTGAAACATGGCAGAAGAGGCTGACTCCCACTTTGCTACAGCCTCCCTTCAAGTGGTTGTAGAGAGTGATAAGGTCGGCCCTGAGCCACCGTTTCATTGCCTAAACACCACCATAACCCTCACCTGCTCCTCACAGGGCCTGTGCTCCCAACCCTTCCCAGCTCCGTTGCCCATCCCTGGACTTGCTCCAGCACCACACTGTCTTTCTTGTAGTGAGAGGCCTAGAAGTGAACACAGAACTTGGAGGTGTGGCCCCATCAGTGCCAAGTACAGGGGGATGATCACTGCCCAGGTCCTTCTGGCCACACTGTTTTTGATACAGGCCAGGATGCCATTGGACTTCTTGGCCACTTGGACACACTGCCAGCTTACATGCAGGTGGCTGTTGACCAGCACCTCCAAGTCTCTTTTTTTGCTGACCAGCTCTCAAGCCACTCTTCCCCCAGCCTGTAGTGCTGCATGGGGTTGTTGTGACCCAAGTGCAGGACCTGGCCTTCGGCCTTGTTGAACCTCGTGCAGTTGGCGTTGGCTCGTTGCTCCAGTCAGTCGGTATCTGCAGAGCCTTCCTACCCTCAATGATATGACCACCTAGGACTATCTGCTCATTTTCATTATCCTTACTGTAACAACTCTACACATTAAACTCTAATCATGTGATCACTGGTAATTATTTGAATTTGTTTCTTTAGGAGGTATAAATAAAGGGCACAAACATTTAACTACACCACGCTGAAGTCTGAACACAAAAACCTACTTTTACCTTGTATGACCACCCATTTTGCCTTGAGAAATGCCACCTCCAACGCACAAGCAGACTAATTCTAACAAACAGTTTGCCTGTACATTAGTGAGGAGAGCTTGAGGCAGAAAGGAGCTTAGACTGCAGTGATCTCTTTCTGAAAGTTACTTCTATTTTCTATGGAGAAATTGCCTGGGTAAAATCCTGAAGTCATGATGTTAGGCACATACAACCTTCTGTGCACTATTATAATACAAATAGTAAATGAAAATAAGGAAAGTACCTTTTCATCTTCAGCTGCAGTTTGACATATGTAAGCTTGCATAACCATAAAAACCAGTAATAACCCAGGACAGTATACCTGCAAGTATACTCTACCATTTATATTATTTTATACTGTTTAGCACATTAAAGACTTCCCACTTTGCATAATATAAAATTTCAAGAAATAAAACACTAATCTCATGCATGGCACACTTTAAATAAACTCTAAGAGAAGCAACAAATCATTGTGCTAACCATGGCTGTCCAAAAAGCGTGCAAGTACAGCAGTGAATACTGAAGAGCCTCCCGTTGTTCTAAATACATTCTGTACTACTTTTGTAGCAAGTTTCTTTAATAGCATCTGTTGTACATATCAAACAAATGGAATATATGGACAGAGATACCAAAAAATTATGAGAAAGACATAAAATGGTTCATTTACAATGCTACAAATGTAAAAGTTATCTGGAACACCTTAATAAAATATCAGACCTTTCCAAGTTTAATTTCACTATTTAGGCAAGTACAGACATGACATACATTTAAAAACAGACATTCTTTTACCATTTATCACAAATCAAGGTACAGTGCAGGTACTTGCCCCACTCCACCCCAAAGAAGAATATCAATTATATTATCGTTACGTTAGATGATGTTTTCGCCATTTCTTCAGGGGAGTGACTCTTTATTACTTCTTTGATGAACTGTTCAAGTGCAGTGAAATAACCCTGGCACTGCCAAGTGTCATTGTGAGTTCCATCAGGAAATATCGCCAATCTCTTAGTCCGAGCTGGGGACAGTTCATAAAGTTGCTTCATCATAACTGGTGGAATTAACTGGTCAGACAACCCAGAGATGAAGAGAGAAGGCATTCTGCACTGAGAGATTTTTCTGTAGGACAGAAATTTATTTTTGTAGCACCATAACGGAAGATACCTCATCGGAAAGAAAGAGAACAAAGTGCTGGCCATGTATGGGATGCTAAGAAAGGTGTTCTCCACCACGATGGCAGAAATCCTATGGGAATTTTCAGAAGCTAAGTGAATAGCTACTGCTCCCCCCAAGGAACGGCCAAAAAGAAAAATTTTTGTTTTATCAAGATCAGACCGAGTCATCACATAGTCTAAGACAGCCTCAGAATCTAAGTACAAGCCTTCTTCGCTTGCTTCTCCTTCGCTTTTTCCATACCCTCTATAATCGACCAGAATTAAGTTTACTTTCAGGTTTACCAGCATTAACAAAGCATTTGGCAACCTGTGGCCAATGTTGCCTGCATTCCCATGAAAGTAAATGATGGTTGGAGAATACGCGGCATTGTCCCCTGTGTATCTCAGCAGGATAAGATTGAGAAGAACTCCATCTTTGGTTTTGATGAAGATGTTTTCATGTGGTATACCAGTAGGCATAGGAACATAAAGGCGTGATGAAGAGGGCTGTTCAGGAAAGTAAAGCAGAACATCCTGGAATTTATATAATATACCCGCTATTGATACAAATATTAATATAAGTAGTATAATGCCTCCGTACAAGTGAAAAGTCACTATCAAGGGCAAAAGACAAATACGGCAGAGACTCCAAGACCAGGAAGCCAAAGCTAGTAGCCATCTTTTAACAAAGGTCCAAAGCATCCATGATTTTTCCATTGTAGAAGTCAGTGATCTTTTACTCCAAGTAAATCCTGCAAAAGAACCCAAATGTATACATATAAATATAGGGAAAAGAAAAAGGACGCGATTTAAGCATTTGTAATTGCAAAAGATTAATGGCAAGTCAATGTATTGGAACATTAACATAAAATTTGGTGGCAAACTCCCTTTGAACTTTTGGAAACCATTTGACTCTGTAAAACAAGCAGAAAAGCAATCATAAGGAAAGGCTTTAGAACTCTTCAAAATCCCATTTACAGTATTTCTGCAGGCAAAGTCCATTAACAGCACTAGAAGATTGGTTAACTAAGACCACAGTAACTTCTGTTTTCCCTCAGACTTTCCCACTAACCAAGAGAATAACCATACAGACTGTATCACCAGTTTGTCAAAGCTGCTCATATAAGTAACTCTAGAATTCAGAGAACACAGACAAAAACAGCCTTTATTTCTAAGTTGCTAAGTAGCATGTAGTAAGCCAGTGTACATCACTCTGCAGCCAGCAGAGGCTCACCACACACCTCCACCACCACACACTGCTATGGTTTAGTGGCTGTCTTTGAGCATCTCAATCAACTGCGCTTACAGAGCAACATCTGCACTGCTCTGAAGAGAGAGACTCCTCTACATTAAGACACCACATTGTAGTTACATTTGTGACAGCTTTTTTTGCTGTATTTTGATTGCTTCTGATTTAAAACAATTTTCCACTATCAAATCAGTAATCTGCATTAAGTCTTTAGCCGAATGGGAGATTTTATCATCATGCAAGACCACTGAAAACAGTCAGCTGACTACATTACTCTTTGGTCAATGAAAAGCACTGCTGAAAATACCAAACATGAAAACAGACTCATGACAAAAACATACACACAGCATAAAATGAGGACAGTGATGTTAATGCAAATGGATTAAACCTTCTTTCCAACCAAAAGAGATAGTTATGTCTCACAGCATCCATACAAGATCTCGCAGTATTCACTTGTGGTTCATATGGAAACAGACACAAACTGCCAAACCTACACAAAAACTACAGTAACCATTCAGTCTGCACTGAATTGAATAATCACACTACCTGGAAGGGACAACACAAACTCACTTGTATGAGAACACTAAGTTACATAGCAAATAATAGTTACACTTTGGACACAAATTTATAATCTCCTAAAATGATATAGCGCAGCAATAATCTGAATTCAAACTCCAAAGGAGCTTGACACGCAGAGATGCATGCAAGCTTTTTACACCAGCCATCTTGGTAGGCTCAAGTGATAAAGGTGACCTCTGCAGCTACAACCTTTGCATTCCACAGATATGAGCACCTAATCTGACCAGGAAAAACTGCCATCTCTAACTATTTTATGCAAAAAATTAGAAATAAATCAGAAATAGAAAGAAATCTGTCACATTTTAAGATTCACGAATTAACCAAACCCTATGTGATATTAAGCTTTTATAGAGCGTATCTACTCCACATACATAAAACTGGTGAAACAGAAAGTAGTCTAAACGAGCAGTTATCCCAACTTTGTTCTCTTATATTATTTATCCCTTGAAAAGAACTCAGAATGATTAGAAGACATAAAGTAGCTACTTCAATTTCTAAGAGAACTTCCCAAAGAAGTTAACAAACATTTCCTGCATTACATTTCAAGACTATAAGAACATTGATAACGAGAGTATAACCATTCTCCTTACCTACACTATTCAACATTTTGCTGACTTTCTTACAAAATGAAAGAAACTCCAAAAATGCTTTCTCAACAAGATATTCACAAGAGTAAGAGACCTGCTGTTAAACAAAACTACTAAGAGACAAAAAAGTAATAAAAATCTCACTTCAAGTGATGAAGTTTTGCAATGGCTATCCCACATACACTAAGGATTATTATTTGGAGACTGATAGCCACAGCTGATTTTATAAGCCATGTTAGTTTCATGAGAAGGGCACCACTTCTATTTTTGTTTCAGCAGGCTAATATTATCAAAATGCTATACTACCGAGATAGTGCTGCTGTGCAATTACTTCTGATATACATAAATATATATATAAACACACACAAATACTTTGCTACTGGAATTGCAAAGCCAGTAGTTGTTGCAACTACAGCTCAACAAGTAGTTGATAGGTAAGTAGTTAATAGGAAGAGCAAACTACACAGCCACAAATGTTTCATACTCACTACATATTTAAATAAAGCTGACTACTCCACAATACCGAACAATTACATTACTATTAAAGTTTTCTTCCCAGCTGTGTGAAACTTCACTAGTTCCATTCATTTCCAGGCCTTCACATCTTATTGCAAGATTTGTTAGCTAGGGAACTAATATAAATGTTTTTCCTAAGTTGTTCCCCACCTTCCAATACCAATTAAAAAATCACTAGAGCAGAAAAGGATGGTTTCTCAAACAAGCATACAGACCTAGAAGAGACTCTAAGCTAAATCAATAGAAGCTCATTCTCAATAAAGCTACAACCCACACTTTCTATGGAGCTCAAAGCAACAGACCTTCCAAACACTATCTTGGACAGTAGAAGATTACACAAATGGAGCAAAATTTCCACTTGAAGAACAGAATTAAAAAGGTTAAGCTAATACAGTAATATTCAGTGAGCAGTAAGGTCAGCACTTTTTGAAGTGGATGAGATTTGAGACTGTTCAACATACTGCAAGACAACACACACAAAATTCTCTTCTTGGTATTTATTTCCCATTCCCGGTGTGCTGGATGGGAAGTTACAAACCTTTCAAGCAGTTTACAACGTAACATCTTATGATGCAAATACTCTGTCTTGAATTATGAAGACCACGTGTTGCATTTCTCTTGCACCTCTAATTTTATGACTAATATTGGGCTATAATAACCTGGAAAAGGCGTGAGAGTGGGAGAACAGTATATTTAGACTTTGATGTCTGATGTGGTCAACTTGAGAAACAGAGCAGACCCACCACCTGGACAAACCTGATCCTCTCTCTAGACAAGACTGCTTATGTTCCTAGACTACAAGAACCAGTCATGGACTTGCCCCATAACTGTCTGATGTCCCAGTTATATCAAGAAACATTCACCCACTTAAGTTCTTGAAGGGCATTCTTGCTTCACTTAAAAAAAAAAAAAAATTAAAGAAATATTGTATTACAGCACTGTATTTCAAGTAATTGTTGTAACTTTGAAAACAACAAGGTCTTCCTATAACAAGGAGTCACATCCCATTTTACAGCATTCACAGTATTTCATAATCACTGATTATTTAAACTAAGTTAAAGGTTAGCTAAATAAGCATAAGGCCATTTTAAAATTTTTTTTCTTCTTGTCTCGCTGATAATGTGCCTTAGAAAGGCTAGCCTTTGGGAACCCTGATACTTCCTACAAGTATTTATTTGGTGATGCTCATGAGCTTAAAACACAACCAGAAGACAGTACTGAAATACAAAGCTTTACTGTGGAAACCACTGCCACATAGGAACAGCAATGCAGCCCAACTCAATGTTAAGACCAAATGAAAGCAAGACTTAGCCAAACTGTTGTTTTAGCTTTGGCATAAACTGCCACAGAATGGCAGCTGAAATTACTCTTGTATCTGCCACAGGTTCTGTTGTTCTGTCTTTGTCTACATTTTTAATATTAAAAAGTACCATTTTCATACACTAATCATATCATAAAACATTTACCTTTAGATGTGATGATTTCCCAGGCTTCATCTCTGCCTGAAAGACAATTCCATTTATGAATTTTGAGTAAAACTGTTTTGAATTATACAGGTAATTTACTGTTTGTCTTGTTACTTGAAAGAAAATTAAGAAATGGTAACAGCCAAACCCCTTAGAAGTTACGACTGCTTCACTAATGAAACTGTGCGTCTCATGCTCCTTCTATCAAGCTGAATGCTTGGTTGAAACATTTGATAAACTTGAAAACATCTTATAATGAAGTTCAAGAATCACAACGAAGTGTCCTAGACTATACACACAACACACAGTATATAACAATACTTTAATATTATAATAATATGCATATATAATGATGATAGTTGTAATAATAATATAGCATATATACATAGTGCACAAAAACAAACATTACACTGTCTCCTTAAAACTAACCTTTAGCGCATAAGTAGCTTTAAAGTTAGTGCTAAGATGCACAATCAGGTGTTTAATGGCTGCTTCCTTATTAAAGAGCTATCAAAAAAAAAAAGTTAAGTCTTAACACTCACTGTAATCCTCCGGATTTCAAAACAAACAAACAAAATCAAATATTTCCATGTTCTTAAGAAATACCTAGCAACATCTGTTTGTCTCCACTTCTTTTCCTAGACTCTACCTCCTCCAGATACAGACAAGACTTGCACAAGCATTACATTTACTCATATTTATTCAGAAGACATCTGTGAGTAGAAATATCAGGTCCTCAACTATAAAAAGTTAGTTTCAGAGGGGGAACTGATCCGGAAGAAAACCTACAAGCTTAGTAAGGACAAGGGAAAAAAAAAAAGGAGAAAAACAACAGCAAAATAGCGACTCCTAACAAAGGAAAAAATACAGTAAGAATAACTTAAGTGTCACACATTTCATGGTTCTGGCTTGAAAATCAACGAGTCACTTGTCCTACTTATTTCAAACAGCCAACATCCACAGCTCTGCATCAAGTTGTACATATTGATAACTGAAAATGTTTTCTCCTTAACTCGCATGATACTTTTCCTTCCAACTGACAAATGTTACAAAGTATCATCATAATTCGATGTCTTGAAATACGATGATACTGTGTAAAAAAACTCATCCAAACAACAACAAACCAAGGTTGGCTATATTAGAACCTTAACTTTCTAGGGACCATAGGGTCCTAAAACATAATAATTTCCAAGCTTGTTAAATTACTTCCTTTTTGACTTAAGAGAAATATCCAGTACAGCCTTTTCAAAACAATCACGTGACCCATTAAGAACACTACAGTTACCATCAGCCCCACCTTCTACAAGCACCCATTTGCAGGAATTGTTCCATATGGCAGTGGAGACAAACGAAACACCGGAGCATAACCTTGCTGCCAAGAAGCTGAAGATCTCCCGGGGCTTCGCAGGAAGGCACCTGCAGGAACTTTTATCGGCGCTGTCAAGGGAGCAGCTCCTCGGCAGCCACGTCCCGCTGTGCGGGCACAGGAGCCGCACACCGNGGGCCCGAGGCGCCGCCAGACCCACCCGCCGCATCCTCCCGGGCGGCCGCCGCCGGTGCCTCGGGCCAGCGCAGACCCCGACGCGCAGCTTCAACCACCGCTCCTTCCTCCCGAGGCAGGAAGTCACCGCAGCCGCGGTTCCGCTTCCAGGGCACGGCCCGGCCGTTCTCCCTTCTCTCCCCGCCCTTCCCCGCCCCGGCCCGGGGGAGGAGCGCGGACCGCGGCGTCACCAGGCCGGCCCTCCTCTTCCGGGGCGGAGGGACGCCGGTGCCTCCCCGGTTTCGCCAGTAGCCGCGGCTCCCCGTGAGTGTCTCCTGGGGCGGCCGTTCCTCCATCGTGCTGGCTGTCAGGTCCCGTGCGGAGCGGGAGGTGTCCCGCGGGCCGTGTCCGCTCCCCGCGGCCGTGGCAGCGCCGTGTGGGGGATGTGGGGTGCGGTCCCTCTCCGCGGGGCGAGCGCCGGGAGCGGTGTTCGGCCCCGCTGGACACCGCACCCTCCGCCAGCACGGAGCAGCCGGGGGACGAGGGCCACGGCGGGTGGTGTAGTGGGCAGGCTGTGTTCTTGGGCGAGGTGGACGGGGAAATCGGTCTCCCAGCACAGAAAACTCCCATCTGGGCAGCAGCAGGAGGGGAGAGCGATGCCTTTTCCTGCCTTGCAGACCTCTGTCTAGGTCATGCCAGTGTTCAGTGTCGCAGCCTCGCTGCTGGGTTTGACCCTTAACTGACTACAGTGGAACCAACTGGCGACCTTTAGGATAGTAGTTAGATCTTAGTTTGAAAAATGAGAAAAAACCGTAAATCCTAATTAGAGATGGGATTTTTTTTTAGACAGAATAACGTGGTTGCATTCTGTTTATAAATACATAATTTTGTTTTGTTCTCAGTGAAAAACAGACTGATGGCTTCTGCACCTGTTTCACAGCCTCCTCCTAAAAAAACGGTGGCCTCTCACGTGCCTTTTGCAGATCTGTGTTCTACTCTGGAGCGAATACAGAAGTGCAAATCTCGTCCGGAGAAAACCAAATATTTCAAGGATTTTCTGGATTCCTGGAGGAAGTTCCATGATGCACTTCATCAAAAAGAGAAAGACGTCACAGATTCCTTTTACCCAGCTATGCGACTTATTCTCCCACAGTTGGAGAGAGAAAGGATGGCATATGGAATTAAAGAAACCATGCTTGCGAAGCTCTATATTGAACTTCTTCATTTACCAAAAGATGGAAAGGATGCTGCAAAGCTTTTGAATTACAGAACACCAACAGGCTCACGTGGAGATGCTGGAGATTTTGCAATGATCGCATACTTTGTGCTAAAACCTAGGAGCCCAAAACAAGGCAGACTGACAATAGAACAAGTCAATGAACACTTAGATGCAATAGCTAATAATAATGCTGCTAAAAACAAGGGTCAGTTAAAGAAAAGTCTTCTTCAGTTAATTACCCAGAGCACAGCACTGGAACAAAAATGGCTTATCCGAATGATTATAAAGGATCTAAAGCTTGGTGTTAGTCAACAAACTATATTTTCCATTTTTCATCCTGATGCCGTTGAATTGCACAACGTTACTACTGATTTGGAAAAAGTTTGCAGACAACTGCATGATCCCTCTGTCTCACTTAGTGATGTTTCTATCATGTTGTTTTCTGCTTTTAAACCAATGCTTGCTGCTATTGCAGATGTCCAGCAAATTGAGAAACAGATGAATAACCAGACGTTCTACATAGAAACTAAGCTGGATGGTGAACGTATGCAGATGCACAAAGATGGGGATGTATACAAGTATTTTTCACGAAATGGGTTTGACTATACTCAGCAGTTTGGTGCTTCACCCCTTGAAGGCTCATTAACGCCATTTATTCATGATGCGTTTAAGAGCAATATACAGAATTGCATTCTCGATGGTGAAATGATGGCTTACAATCCTGAGACACAAACCTTTATGCAAAAGGGAAACAAATTTGACATAAAAAGGATGGTGGAGGACTCTGATCTGCAGACCTGCTTCTGTGTATTTGATGTATTGATGATTAATGATCAGAAGTTGGGGCATGAAGTACTAAGCAAAAGATACGAAATCTTAAGTAGTGTATTTGCCCCAATACAGGGCAGGATGCATATTGTCCATAAAAGAAGTGCCAGAACGAGAAAAGAAGTAATTGATGCTTTAAATGAAGCAATAGATAACAGAGAGGAAGGGATTATGGTGAAAGATCCCATGTCCACCTACAAGCCTGACAAACGTGGGGAAGGCTGGTTAAAAATCAAGCCAGAGTATGTCAATGGACTGATGGATGAACTGGACCTTTTAATTGTTGGTGGTTACTGGGGGAAGGGGTCTCGTGGTGGAATGATGTCTCACTTTCTGTGTGCTATTGCAGAGACACCGCCTCCAAATGAAAAACCGACCATTTTCCACTCCATTTGTCGTGTTGGCTCTGGCTATACTATGAAGGAGTTGTATGATCTAGGCTTGAAACTGGCTAAACACTGGAAGCCCTACCATAGGAAGGACCCTCCTGGTAACATTTTATGTGGAACTGAAAAACCTGAAATGTACATTGAACCTTGCAACTCTGTCATAGTTCAGATCAAGGCAGCTGAGATCGTTGACAGTGATATGTACAAAACTGACTGTACTTTGAGATTCCCCCGAATTGAGAAGATAAGGGAAGACAAAGAATGGTATGAGTGCATGACTTCAGACGTGCTAGAAGACCTCAGAAGCAAAGCACAAGGAAAGCTGGCATCTAAGCACCTTCATATAGATGAGTATGATGAGCCACATGAGAAAAAAAGGAAAACTGTTTCAAAGGTGAGGAAGATAATTGGAATAGCTGAGCGGTTTAAAGCCCCTGATCTTTCCAGTGTAAACAAGGTTTCAAATGTATTTGAAGATGTTGAGTTTTGTGTTATGACAGGAACGGGAAAATACTCAAAGTCTGAGCTGGAAAGCAGAATAGCCCAATGTGGTGGCAGTGTGGTACAGAACCCGGGGCCGGAGACTTACTGTGTCATTGTAGGAGCTGAGAATGTCAGAGTGAAAAACATCATTGCTTCCAACAAATATGATGTAGTGAGGGCAGAGTGGCTCCTTCAGTGTTTTCAAACCAAAATGCTGGTGCCTTGGCAACCAGCCTTTATGATTCATATGTCTCCTGACACAAAAGAACATTTTGCTCGTGAGTATGATTGTTATGGAGACAGTTACACAGCAAACACAGATGTCGCACAGCTCAAGGAAGTGTTCTCAAGAATGAAAGACAATAAGGTTGTGCCTCTGGACTTGATTGCAGAGCTAGAAGAACGTTATTGGTGGAACAGTTGTCAGCTTGGTATATTCAGAGGAAGCACTATTTATGTGGACTGTTTTGCTGTTGTTAATGAGCCCAAAAGCAAAATCCCTGGAACTACACTATCAATTAGAGCTTTGGAGCTCCGTTTTTATGGTGCAAAAGTAGTTTCTCACCTTGAAGAGGGTGTGTCCCATGTTGTTGTAGGAGAAGATCATTCACGGGTAGAAGAGATGAAAACACTCAGGAGAACATTTGGGAAAAAATTTAAAATTGTATCCGAGCTGTGGGTAACACACTCTGTGGAGGAAGGAGTCGCAAAGAATGAAAATCAGTACTTAGTTTAAATCAGTTTTTAAGACTGGAGCTAAGGCATGATTGGACCCGGATTTTGTGAGGTTGTCCTAAATTTTTTGTGTATTTTTATGTCTGTTTAAAGCTGGCTCTGGCTAAAGAATAACACTGAATTGCTGAAATCAGAGGAAGAGTTTTAATTTTACTGTTACAGAAGCAAGAGGATGCTAAGCTATGTTGGAGGGAAAAAAAACCACCACAAGATAAATAATTTAAGCCTTTTTATCCACAAACAGGTCTCAGGAGAGATCTAAAATTTTACATAAATAAAATATGTTTGAAACTGGCTAGTTTGTTCTAGCTTTAATAATGCTTGCCTCCATTGTTCAAAGTGGAGACAATAATTTATTGTTTTATGGAGATTCTGCTATTTATTGTTTAGCTATCAATTTGCAATCACATTCATGTTTTTTCAGTAATTTATTAACTTCATCTGGACTATTTTAATTTGGTTACATTGCTTTTAGTATTGAGCACCACACAGCCTCGGAAGCACTTTGATTTTAGGATATTGTGTAGATCCCATGTTTCTTTGTGTAAATAGCCTTTGTACAATAGAACCTAAACTTTTCATTGAAGTGATAATGAATTAATAATGACTTATATATGTATGAAATACAAATCAATTACTTAAAAATAATAATCTCCTGTGCTCATTATGGTTTGACTGTGAAGTGTGACATGACTAGGCTTTTACAATTAACTATCAGTTTATCTTTTAAAAATGCTTTTTAAGTTATTGTAGGATTAATTTCCAAATATCCAGTTCAATGTATATTTTTCCAATTACTAAATAAAATCTATTTTTAAAGTCTGCCTGGTATTTATTTTTAGCAGGCAGTCACTTTTGAAAAGCACAAAACTTAGTTTCTTTTACTGTTAGATACATTCATGTTAGAATATTATAATATACTGTATATAATATAATAGTATATAATGTAATATACTGTTAGATATATATTTATTTTACTGTTAGATAATTCATGCATTAACTTCGAGGGGAGAAAAGTTGAGGCCTCATTTCTTGTTATATCAACATTGGTATCAAACAGAAATGAAGTTGGGCAGACCACAGAGAGTCAGTTTTTAGCTGACCTCTTTCTTCAATGCTTTCCATGGTCATATTCATGCAAAAGTTCCTGTAAAAAAAATTGGTAAATGTTATATGAAAGATTAATTAGAAGGACTCTGTTGATATCTCTTAGTATATTAGCAGCTCCCTCACTGTTTGAAATACACTCAGTAGGTAAAATGTAATAGCCACTGCCCACAAATTCCTGTCACCAGGCCTGCTTTGCTCTTTTCCTCGAGTGGGGCTTGTATGGTGGGACTGTGCTTTTTGTTGGTGAGGATACTGCCTTGTGCCTGTCTTGCTGTTCCCTCAGCATGCTTTCCCTCGTGGGGCAGCCCACTTGCATCCCTTGACCCAACAGGGATTTGAATGAATGAATGAAGGAAAGCCTTGCTTCTCTCTGTTATGGAAATCCTCACCTTTCTTTTGTCCCCCTGATATTCATCTGGTCTTTAGTTTAGATGTGAACTCGTTTCCAGAACCAAATTAAAAAACTGGGAAGCTTGTCATCTTTTTACTGTAATGCATCTGTCTTGTGAAACACTTAAAAACTGTGTGGTTCCTGTTGCTCAATTTCTAGTTACTCTTTTCTGCAAGAGTACGTCTGTATGTTTTAAGAATCTGTATTAATATCCTTGAAAAGCAGAAGATCCACTTTTTCAGGTGAAATCAGTCAAAATCTGTCAGCTATAGTAAATAACAGGTAAGATGTACTATTCTGTTTATGGCATCTCCATGATCTGGTGAGAGATTTTAGAAAGCTCTGTAGTTTGCTTGTGGGGATTTTAAAATACTTGATGTCACTCTTTCTGTTAAAATACTATCAAAAGCCATTTAATCTTTCCTATCTATATGTAATTGTAGTTTGAGTTCTTTGAAAAGAGGGACTTAAAATTATAAAATGTCGTGAAAAGGGTTAAAAAATGTTCATTTGAAGGTGACCAGGGAAATGCCTTTTAACATAGTTCAGCTGAGCATAAAGCATCTCCAGCTGGTAACAGC
Source organism: Cnemophilus loriae (assembly GCA_013397755.1). Classification (NCBI taxonomy): domain Eukaryota; kingdom Metazoa; phylum Chordata; class Aves; order Passeriformes; family Corvidae; genus Cnemophilus; species Cnemophilus loriae. The sequence goes on along the minus strand of VZTF01009271.1, from coordinate 2,507,919 downwards.
TGTTGTACCACAAAACAGTAGATGGGCCTATAAAATTTTACTGTACTATTTTTTGCTGTGAGGGGATAGGAATGAGAGAACTCCTTGTAAGTTTGACTTCTTATACAAACCTAACAGTGAAGGTGGAGCTTGTAGGTATAATTAAAATGTTTGTCCGTGCTGCTTTATAGAAGCAAGGAAATTAAAAGTCATCAACCTCAAGATTATTTTCTTTTAGAAAAAATGTATTTCGCATTATTTTTGGATGTTTTTAACAGATGTAGCTTTTCTTTCTTTGTAATTTTGGGTAAGATTATCTTGAGAGAACGTATAAGGGAGTTGAATTTAAGTTCAAACTGCAAGCATTAACATTCACAGCATATGTGATTGTATTTGAAAACTGATGTAATAAGAATGTTTCAACATGTATAATTGTCACTAGATTAGTGACAAAATATATTTAAATATTTTCTTCTGTTAATGTTATGGGTAGAGGAAGTATGTAAAGCTATGAAACCAGAGTTCATTTTTCTCCCTGTCATACATAAAGTAAAATACATTTTTCAGGACTAAAGTTGCCAGAAATAAGATACCAGGGGAAAAAAAAAAAAGATTGTTACACACAAGATGAGTGGGTATGGTGTGAGGAGTTGTATATTCCATTCTCTCATCCTCAGTCTTTCCCAGAATAAAATGAATTTACATGGTCTGGTTCTGTATAGAGTTGTACTAGTTAGAATAAGTTAACTATGGTATTACTATAGCTTTTATGAAGTTCAAATTAGCCTTTTGAAATAGATTCAGATAGAAGGTTGGTTGTTTTGTTTCATTTCTTATAGAAGTCCTTGTGGTTCTAATTTAAATGTTTATAATTTGTCTAGCATTTTGTGTTTTGTTATAGTACAAGACCAGCTTGATGGAGAAGGGTAGAGCACTAGATGTTGTTTTTCGCAGCTTTAGGAAGCCTTCTGACACTTTCCTATAATATTTTCATAGACAGCTAATGAAGCGTGGGCTAGATGAATGGACAGGGAAGTGGACTGAAAGCTGATTGAAGTGCCAGGCTTTATTTAGAGGAGTGGTCATCAGCAACTGAGGTACAAGACAAGAGGCAATGGGCACAAAATGAAACAAGAACTTCTGCTTAAAACTAGGAAAATTCTTACTGTAAGGGTGTTGAAACACAGGAACAGGTTGCTCAGAGGAGTTGTGGAATCTCCATCCTTGGTGACATTCAATATGCAATCAGATACAACTTGCTCTACCTGAGCCTTCAGCTGGACAGTGTTTGACTAGATGATCTCGAGAGGTGTCATCCAGCCTCAATTGTTCTCGTAATCAGGTCTGAACTAAATTTCCCATTCTGATTTTAGGTGTCTTGTGAATGGTCAAGGTGTCAAGTGGTGACATATGCATTGCAAATTTAATGGATTTTTTTCTTTAATTTGCAGGACAACAGAGATTAGAATAGCTAACTCTCTTTATCAGCATGACTTTTAAAGCTACACATTAAACTGGAGTAAAAAACAAAGCAAACCACGAAAACCCAAAGCATAAACCAAACTGAGTTACAATGAATGTGAACATCAACGTTGCTCAAAATCTCCTGAGCAGTGGAAAGAACTCTCTAAGTGCTGTGTATAAATATTTAAATACTAGCCATATCTGAGAGAACAGAAAAACTGTTCCCGTAATTTAAAAGGCTCCGGTAATTTAAAAGGCTCCAGTAATTTAACCACTTTCATCTCATTGCCCAGTCTTGATTTGGGGGTGCTAAAGTAACAGCTTCTTTCTTGTGATGGTGGACTTTACAGACATAAACACTATGGATCTGAGGAGGAGGTAGGATTTCTCCACATTCTTGCACATGGAAGCTTCCTCCTGCAGCAAGTATGCTACAGCCTCAACGTGTTTTGCTATGGCAGTAACAGCAGCAAGCAGAGGCAACGTGTTCTCTGAAATGTAGGTTTTTAGCCTGCATATGTTACACCTGCAGTTAATGCAATAACTGTCTGGTCAGAGGCAGCTGGATAGGGGTTCCTGTCGGTGCACAGATACGTGTATTCAAGTAAAAGACAGCAATAGATGTGTAACGTAGCTAGTCAGCTTAGGTTTTGTGGTTGCTTTTTTCCTTCTCGGTCTCCCACAGCTTCTCCCTAGAGTTGGCCTCTTGTGACTAGTGTATTATAGATTTTATATGTCAGACCCGTGTGCTGCCAAAGTGGAATGATTTTATATATATAGTTTAAAGCTAGTTTGCATACCTTTCTGTTACGCTTCAGTCTGTCCTGTAAACATGTTCACATATAATTATACTAAACATAGTTACATGCATCTCAGATTTGGGGGTTTTGTTGGGTTGGTTTTTGTTGTTTTCTTTTTTTTTTTTAATTTTTATTTTACTTGAAATCCCTGAGTGCTATTAGAGTAACAAAAAATTAAAGATTATTCAAGACAAAAGTAGATATGAAGAGGATAGGTTTCATATTTTTCAGGTCTCTGAAAATGGTCGTATGAAGAAAAGAGAAATAAACAGGATAGCCAGTTTTGCTGATTACATCTCTGTAACTGAAACACAGCAGGTGCTGGGAGTAGACTGCCTGACACGCTGCTATAGCAGCAGCCGGGGCAGAGCAGTGAGGTCACATGCATTAACAACATTAACCAAGTTAATAAATAAAAGACAGCTAAGAAAAAACATAATTTGACTCTTTTTCCCCCCTCTGAATTATGTGGTAACTCTAGAATAATATTTTTCTAGATCAATTACCTACATTCTTATGCTTGGTGATGAAGAGCTGTACGAAGAGAACAACTGCTGCATACAGATCTCATACAGATTCCTAGCAGACACTCAGTAAAGGCATCTAAGGTGCAGTACAGATAATATTTAAATTTTATAAGACTGAAATATTTAACTTTTTTTAGTGACTGGGAGATATAAAGAAACATTTTACCACCAAGAAGAGACCTGGGTCTTAATATGTAATGGTATAGGATAAATATTCTGCTGTATGTGATTTGGATGACCTGCCTTGCTGACCTGTATTTTTGAAAGACATGGCCAATTCGGCCTTTCTAAAATCATGCTTACATTTGCTCTCAGTGGAAAATGCTTTTAGAATTACAAGAATTGTACTGGGTTGTCTTTGTTTATGAATTCTGGTCTGACTTACACAATTCTGTGGTTCTTTTGGGGTGCTGAACCCTTGGCCCATGTTTTGGCTGCCACCCAGGGATAGACTGTGGCTCAGTCATGACCCTGCTCTGGGCTTCTGCAAAAGCATGACTGTCTGTCCGGCATGTGAGTGAGCTCCAGAAACTGCATGGAGGGGAGGGGGATTTCTAAATCAGAGTATCCAAAATCTGCTAGAGCATGTGTAAATGTGCACACACATATAGAGTGTATATAAATCTGTGTGTGCACACATGTATATGTGGTGCTTGTGATGGCTCTCTTCTGCGCTCGAATTTTATTATTCCTTCATCTTTAGCAATGCTGAGGAATATTTTTAGAGATCCCAGAAGTGGAAGGGAAGGCTAGACAACAAGAATTTGTGACGGTTTTACAGAATTCATACCTACAGACTGCCCGAGGCTAACACACCTACACACAGTCACTTGCATGACTGTGCCTTATGCACAGAGCTCTTCCTCCCCATCCAGAAAATGGACTGTGGAAGTTTTACTTGGTGAGTAGAAACAAGAAGTTCCCAGGACTCAGCACAGACCATTTCTTGCATTCTGCTGCCTACACGAAACAGAAGTGGTTCGTAGTTCCAGTTCGTTAAACTATATTGTCAACCACCCACAGCTATTTCTCATTCATACAGCAAAAGTTCTCATTTCTTACGATAGTCTGGTCGTGTAAAAGCTGTACCCTCAGCCCTGGTCAGGCCCTTCTAGCTGGTGATTGATCACTGTTTTGGAGAATGCTATTTGGTCCAGACCAAGCAGCATTATGGACAACAGCATGCTAGTGGCAGGCCTCTGCCATTGATCTGTCTAGTCAGGGTGAAGAATTGAGCCCAAGTTGAGCATCTGACGTGGAGAAGAGACTTGAGACCATGGAAAATACATGCTATGCCCTGGATTATGTTCAAGAGCAGAGAAGAAGCATGGGGAGGTGACTGGGTTTTCTGGTCCCTGAGCATGGGCACGGCTCTGCTGTGGGAATTTGAGCTCGTGGGAAGGCATGTAAGTGTTCACAATTGGCCATGCAGTTACGGGTAACATCAAAGCAGAATGAGTGCACAGAGGCCAAGAAAACAGGCCACAGCTGCCTCTTACACAGGCTGAGGAGAGATAGAGTGCTATGTTGACATAACCAAAGTGTTCTGTGTGCATCTCCAGCAAGGGCAGTGGGAACACTTTGCTGCTGTTCACTTAAGCCTTCACCCACAGTTATCTGCCCTCTGGCTATATTCCAGAATTTCCATAGGGAATTTCAATACTCATTTATTATTGCACAAAGGTTTTAGCAATCAGACAACACACAAATCACATATTATCTTTTACAATTATATTAAAAGCTTACAGGAATTAAAATAAAGATTAAAATCGTTTAGCAGCATTCACACAATAACAGTTCCCCAAAGATCAGCACAAGCAATCAAACATTGGCAGGAAATAAATAGTTAGGCAGATGGCCAGCATAGATAACTTGGCTTATCAGTATTCAAGCAGGAACAGCCTTTGCATTGTTAGTTAGCCTAATTTCCCCCTCCATACGACAACCACCCCCAACCCCAGCCTCTCTTTTATCCTCCACTTACTCCTTTTAGGTGGGGTTGCACCCTGCAGAATTCTGTGCTAGGTCTTGTTTTAAATGCTATTGAAAGAGGGAGACAAGCTATTTCAATTAATATGTTTATCAGGATGACCTGGAAGTTAGTTAAATGCAAATAAAGAAGTTTATGCACCAGCATTAAGCAGTATGTGCTGTGCTGAAAATGATGTGAAATAATTTCTTTGTACAAGACAAACAGGCTGGATTGGCTGCGTTACATGGATGTACTGTGAGCAGGTTCAAGATGCTCAGCCTTCACCCCTTCCCATGTGACACTCAGAGACTCCTTGACAGCCAGGGATCAGTAATGAGGTCAAGTCAGGAAGATCCCGAGTCAGGTAAAGGCACCAAGCTTGGCCCTTGCTGCTCTCTGGATTTCATCTCTTCCTGAGTTCTCTTCCACCTCCTTCTTCTTCCTTCAGAGTTTTTCCTTTTCCACCCTGGTGTTTTTTCCTCCGGAACATTTGAACCACTCACAGACTCAGTTTCAATAATCCTACCTCCACTGTCAACTTTACCTTTCTTATCTCACACGGTTCCACTCTGCAGATTTTGTCACAGACCTTTCTTCCAATTTAGCAGTTTCCTCAGAAGTCTGAGCCAGATTTTTCTACCAGAGGTAAGCCTTGGATTACTTGACTGAAACACAGTCAGCTGAAATCCTGTGAGTGAGGAAAAGTTGTATGAAGGAGATACATTCATAAAACCCATATATATATTTAATGGAACTTGCAAGACAACCACTTATTTTGAATTCAGAGAGAAGCTGCATGCATTAAGTGCTGTGTGTCATAAAATTGTCTTTCCAGAGACTTGCTTTTTTTTTTCTTTTCTTCCCTCCCTATGAGAATTTTATGTTAGGCATAAAGTGAGAAATCAGAAGCAAAATGAAGGGAACCACAGCTTGTTAGGAGTCAGACCTCTTTATACAGAAAGCAGATTATTTACTTGTTCCCTCTCCCTCCCTTCACATTTTCAATCAAGGTACCTGAAAAGATGAACATTGAGCAATCAAAGTGTGAATGCCTGTGTCTGTGTCTACTCACTATATAGTAACTTCTGAACCAATGGGCCAGTTCTATGCAAATTTCACAAAGAAATAGTGGTAACCCTCTCTCTGCCCACTCCTCTGCCCAAGCTCTGGTATTGGAGATGCCTGAGGAGAGAATGCGGTCGGTAATGGCCTCTATGAGGGAAAGGGTCTGTGTACCTATCCTGGAAAGAAAGTATGTCAGGTGCCAAAAGAACTCCCCCCAGTTTTCTCATCTTCTCGTGAAGTCAATCCACCCAAAGCACAGAAACAGGAACACAAACTTCTTTGGTTGTGTCACTGCCTTTCCTGCTCCAGTCTGCTGCTTAGTGCTTACGTGAAGAGGGAACAGTGAATGCCCACTCACATGAAAATCTCATACTTCATTAGGCAGCAAAGTATCTGATCACTAATCTGCAAAACAGTTTGAAACCACTGTCATCTGGTTGTGTTGCTCAGAGGACTCTGTATGTTCAGCATTGCTGCAGTGTGTGATGTATATCCTGATGCTCACCACTCTTGCAAATGCCATGATTTTTATTTGCGTTGTTTATTTGGGCTCTCAGAACCTAGCACACTCCTGCTATGTTACAGTCTGCTGTAAAATGGTGCTGTTTGTCATTTTTATTTAGTGAGAAAGATACTAAAAATCTAATACTATCACATCCTTTTTATGAATATTCAGTGAATCTAAATCGAATGGAAATAAAAGGAGAGTACTCATATGAGAAGGCAATTTCTACCTGATCAGAAAGAGCCAAAGATGAGGAAAAGAGACTGACAGACAAAAAACTGTTCCACGGATTGTTCCTTTTAGTTCCATAAACTACATAATTGCCAAGCTCACAGCATAGGGAGAGTGATTTGATCACCAGCGGACAGACATCCCCATCAAAATCATGTGATTTGATTATGGTTTGGTTTAGGTGGTATCCCAGTGGTTCACCGGAGTTACTGGATAGTGTGTGGGATAAAGGGTTGCTGCACTGTCCAACTCTATGGGAAAACTATTAATTTTATATTTTTGTTGGTAATGCAGTTTCAGAGTATTCATTTTTCTCAGGACACTGCAGTTTCTTTCTTAGAAATTTTAGGGCTATGGTTCAGTTCAAGTCTTTGGCAGTGCTGTGCTTTTGCTGAAATGGTCACAATAATATGTCACCAAAAAGCATTTTTTAAAGGAAGCTTTGTTCTTCAGGATCCAAAATATAATATCCAAATATAAAAATAAGTATGATGATACAATTTCTTCTTTAAGTTGTTCCCATATGATTTGATAATGTCATTGTTTAATATTGTCAGTTTTAATAGTCCTGTGCTCAAGAGGTATATCTGTTTCCTTCGTGGTTCACAGTGTAATGTTATTTACACTGAAATAATATCAGCTTTCATTTAGGGAATAGTTAAAAGAGCTGTAAGTAATAGGTTTAAGAATTAAACAAAAATTTAAAATAAAAATCTATAGTTTTATGAATAGAGGGGGTGTTCTAAAAATTCTTCTGCTGAATAAAAAATTCTACCTTTACAGTGAAAAACTTAGTGTTGTGATCCAAAGGATAAACTAAAATTCATGGATGGTATTGGAAACAGATGTAGTAGCTAATATAAAAATTAATTGTCCCAGGAAAAGCAAACTCAAGAGGGAGAGAAACACCCTTGTGCTGTGAATGATTTAGACATTAATGAGTCCGCGTTCATTAGCAGTGATGATTGTTAGCACTTAAGACAGCATAAAACATCAATGTCTCCTTTTAAAGACACTCATAAAGCAGACAAATTCCACAGCAATCAGAGCTGAATGAAAGTACTTAAAAGTGAATAACAATCAAATCAAGCAATGACTTTGGATTTTTTTTTTTTTTTTTTTTTGGCTGGCTCTTCTTGTGCTCTATAACCCGATATCACTGACAGCAGCTGGTTCTTAATGCAGACAAAAGATTCCTTATGAATACTGAGTTGACATTTAAAGTCTTATGATCACTCAACTTAGGGAATACATTTGTACATGAAAATTCAGCTGACATATATCTGAAAAAATTCTGCTGAAGCAACATAACTTTAACTTCCTGAGCACAAAAATAAAGCAAAGATATTACTCTATGTTTTTGAAATTACCTAGGCTCTGTAAAGGTTAAATAAATGAAGTATTCAATCCACAGTTCTTGAATCATCAGTCAGCATTCCCAAGTGCAGAAGTGAACAAGACCAGCATATGAACTATGGCACCTCTGGAGTGAAACATTTAATGAGAAAATGCATGTTTGAAAGATACCAATCAGCTTTCATAGGCTGGCCTTTACCTCCGAATTTATAGTAGTTCCAATGATATGAGAATTTTTACCTTGTATCATTCTTGTTTTCTAAGTCCTTTGTCATAAAAGTCCTTTGTTATCTTCATTTTGTTAAAGTTGCAAAAATAGGATTTAGCTGTTACAAACTCACCTTAGTCATACTTTAGACTTCCAATTAGCATCTGCAAGACCTCTCTAATTACTACCAAAAAGTACTAAAGCTTTGTGAGTTGTCCCTGGTAACATTCAATGTCGAGTTGGAGTGGGCTTTAAGCAACCTGATCTATTTGAAGACATCCCTGTTCATTGCAGGGGGGTTGGACTAGATAACTTCCAGCCAAAACTGTCCAGTGTTTCTGTGACTCTAAGCTCCTTGGTACCTTATCTTAAAAAAAATATTTTGTCTCCTGCTGCTGCATATGAAGAGCAGCATGTCAGTTTTCACAGCACTGAGCATTGTAGGTGATGAAGGCTGATAATATTCCATCCACCGCTCTACAAGGACTCAACTCAGTTATCACTTCACAGCAAACCTGCTGCTGTGGTTCAGCCTGGTATGCAATGAAATTCACTGTTTCTTTAAAGTGATGCTGGTTGTTGTTATAACAAATGTTAACATGCAGGACGTGGGTGACCTGTGTTAAATATCCTGTGGCTGAGGGGCTACAGGCTCACTTGGGCTGACTTTCCAGAGGAAACCCAGGACAGCAGGCTGGCGGCCTCGATATACTAGGGGCATTCTTTACCTTACCTCTGGAAGCTGTGCAGGAGCACTGCAGTGCCAGCTCTGCTTCAAGAGCTGGTTATATATTTCATCCAGTAACAGCTTAATGCAGAATGCAAAACCAATACTTCACAAATAGATTCAAGTTAGAGTTTCTGCATCCTAAAATAACACAAAGCTACTGGATTAATTTTTCTCTCTCTCTATATATTTATACACACACACATATATACCTTGCATATACATATTAGCTTTGTATATATGTATATATAGGTACGCATATATTAAACTGGTGTCCTCCTCCAAAAGACATTCCACCTGTACATTTTAACTGGATGGAAATGCCTCTGGGTAGCCTAGAGTTCTGTCTCTAAGCCCTGGAGGTAGGTGACCTCTCAGGCACACCCACGTCCTTGCTTACTGTGTCATGCCTCCTTCATAGCCAAAACAGAAAAAGCAATCCTTGTTCTATATGCATCTGTGTATAATTTTATTTCCTTATGCCTGTATGAGTACTAAGAGAGGGATTACAGATACTTAGAGCTTTCAAGAGATATTCAGTGAGAAACCCCATCTGACTATTGCTAATGTGTAGAAAGAGTTGCAGAATATTTGAAATATAAATCAAGAGTTAAAATTTAACTTTACCTTAGTGTCATGCAAAAAGCCAAATGACTGTGTTTATAGAAATGACATTTTAAGAAAAAGAAATCAGAAGATAAGAGAAACCTGGATAATCATGTTCTTTATGGTTTTGTACATCTGTCTAAATATGTCTTTGAAATTAGAAGGATGTTATTTTGTATCAAAGTGCTGACTTTTGACAAGAGCATCACTTTTTTTCTGATGATCATCGGTGAAGGAGCAGTGCATCTGCAGTAATAATTGACCTTTTCTGTTTTCCACTTTTTAAAAAACCTGAAGGTATATTGTTCTTTTATTGCTAAAAATGCATTTGCTCTCTGTGCTAAGTCAAATCAACACAGGCAAAAAACCCTGTGTCAGTTAGTGCATCGAGATCAAACAATTTTGTTCACGTGTCATCCTCATGGTAGATGAAAGATCAAAGGCCATCAAAAAAGGCAAAAGAATTCAGTGCTTTGGATTGTAGCATTTTTGTTGGTCTCATCTTGCCAACAGCTAAAAATGTGGTTAATTTTAAGTGTGGAAGTGGTTCTACTGACTCATGTATTTTTGAATTGATTTTTAAAAGGCATGTATTTAAGCATGTGTAGGACTGGATTAAAATTTAAATTTTAGTTTTCACATCTGATATGCACAGATTATTCTGGGAATCTTTCTACACAAGTGACATTTTGAGCCAACCCTTTAAATTGCAAAAGTCAACCTGGTACAGTTTGGCTTTGATTGAATGGTACTATTTTACCCTAGCTGTGATCAAACTATTTTGTTTAGTTTACAACAGTCAATTTTTGGTGGCTTTGGTTGAGAGATTCTGTGGGTGAAAGCACAAAACAGTGTGGAAACAATTTCCTTGTCAGACAGTATTTTAGGAGACAGCCTGCAGAGTTCAGCTGAACAGAGACAGCAGCAATAAAACCGAAATGCGGTCTATTTGCCACTCTGTTTTGACTAAACCAAAGCAAAATACAAGGTAAAATAAAAATATTCAGATGGAAAGAATGTCATTAAGAGAGATTCTCTTGACTAATTTGTATATATATTTGTCTGCAAATGAAAGAAGGGGTACTTGCTTTAGAAGTATATATACTGCCACTGCGGTGTTATCAAACACACGTACCCATAAATATGAAAATACTGAATTTATGAGGCACCTACATAAACATGCCTCAAAAATTATAAGACGCATGTAAAAAGAGTAGAAAGAGAAAGAAAATGCTTCAAGACAAAATATGTCTCCACAAACATCATAGTTCTTAAGTGACAACAAGATGAAAAGAAGTGGCCTAAATAGTTAGAGGTATGGCATCTGTCCAGAGAGGCAGGGATTTTTTAGAGTAAGACAGAGACAATCACTAAAGAAGAAGGAAGTGGTGTTTTCCTAATTTCCATCTCCCAAAGGACATATTGGGATTTCTGGGGCATTGTTTTACAGTAACCTCTTTTAAAATTTATTTATTTTTTTAACTGAAAAAAATCTTACACCTAAATATGGCAGTCTCTATTTTTCATGCTCAAAAACCCTGAATAATTAATTGTTGCATCTGTTACTTAAGAACTATGATGTTACAGTGCAGTTTGTAGCACTAGTTGTTTCCTGGAACAACATGTGGTTCATTCCCAGATTAAGTTAGTCAAAATATGGGACAGGTGTTAAGGGAACAAGTAATTTTAGGCTTCACGTTTAAGATAAGAAAAAGAATTGGAAGACGTGTTTTAAAGATGGAGGAGAGAGTGGAAAAAAGGAAGGGAATTAATTTAGGGACAGAATCACCCAGAATCAATTAGGTTGGAAAAGACCTCTGAGATCATCAAGTCCTAACTATGATTCAACACCACCATGTCAATTAGACCATGGCACTGAGTGCCATGTCCAGTCTTTCCATAAATACCTCCAGGGAAGATGACTTCTCCACCTCCCTGGACAGCCCATTCCAATATCTAATCACCCTGTCTGTGAAACCTTTCTTCCTAATTTCCAACCTAAGCACTCCTTGTTGCAGCTGAAGACTGTGTCCTCTTGTCTTTTGCTGGTTGCCTGGGAGAAGAGGATGACCCTCACCTGGCTACAGCCTCCTTTAGGTCACTCTTGAGCCTCCTTTTCTCCAGGCTAAACAATTCCAGCTCCCTCAGACACTTCTCATAGGACTTGTGCTCCTGACCGTTCACCAGCTTCATTGCCCTTCTCTGGACATGCTTCAGCACCTCAATGTCCTTCCTGAGTTGAGGGGCCCAAAACTTAACACAGGACTCAAGGTGTGGCATCACCAGAGCCAAGTACATGGGCATAGTCACTGCCCTGGTCCTGCTGGCCACACTATTGCTGGTATAGGTCAGGATGCCGTTGGCCATCTTGGTTATCTGGGCACACTGCTGGCTCATGTTCAGCTGCTGTCAGTCAGCACCCCCAGGTCCTTTTCTGCTGGGCAGCTGTGCCGGCACTCTGCTCCAGCCTGTAGCACTGCATGAGGTTATTGTGACCCAAGTGTTCCCTAGTGTAGGACCCAGCACCTGGTCTTCTTGAAATTCATGCTCTTGGTCTCAGCCAGTCTATCCAGCCTGTCGAGATCCCTCTGCAGGAGTAACCAGTGTAACCAACATATTGGGAAGAGGCAGATCAGAAATGAAATGGGGAAAGATTGCACCAGAAGGAGATCCGAAAGTTAAGAATTGTTGTCATTAATGTCTAGGAAAGAGAGGCATGGCCAGCAGCTCCATTACATCTTATCCTACAAGGGAAATTTCCTTAGCTTAATTTAGTAGCCTAAAATTTTCAGCCATAATTTCTTCTTTCACAAAAAAGTCTTATTGACAGAACTGTCTCATAGGGTGACAAGAAGCACAGATCACCTGGAGTCCCCCAGCAGACTCTGCTTGTAATCTTTCTTGAATCTTTCCTTACTCCAATTTATTAAGCTGATTCTGACTGAAGGATGACTCACTGAAGGAAATATGCAAGTAAAGCAAACCGAAATAGCCTTGCCTCTTGTCGTTCCCCAGCAGATGGAAGGAGAGACCTTTACATTTCCTGGTGCAGTGGATTCCAGGCAGCATGTTCAGTTTTCCACATTGTTGAGGATAGACAAGTCCCAAGTGAGGTGTGTTCCGATGCTGTTCTAGGGATGACATATGCTAGCACTGCTGCTGGAGGTGGTATTCGTACAAAAAGGCTCTGCTCTAAGGAGGAAGGCAATGGGGCTTTTGAAAGCGATGCATGAACATATGGCAAAATGTTTTGACATTGTAACAGTTAGAAAAAGGGAGCTTTGAGAGTTACTAAACCATGAGGAAATCAATCAAGTCTTGCAAGATAATGGTTATGACTGAAAGATTTGAAATCTATAAATATAACAGGGGGTAAAAAAGAAGAAAATCAGAACTGTGATCTTAGGAGAAAAAAGAAGGCATTCAATTTTGGAGAGGCTTTGCCTGAAATTATGCCTGAAATTGCCAAGAAAATGTGTGGGGCTGCCTAAACTGGACAGAGGGAAAAAAGAGCAAGAGGAGCAGTTTTGGTGGGGTTAATGGGTACAACAGTGGGAGCAAATGGCATTGGTAGGGAAAAGAAAAGGTAAAGTGACAAGACCAGTGATCATAAAACTAAAATAAACATGAAGGAAAAGGAATAATTAGCTACTTTCTTTGTTGTTATTATTAATAGCACTTAGAAATAAGCAAATTGTTCCTGTCATTGTCATGGGTACGTAGTGAAAAAGCACACGATGGCCTAAGAGGTAGGTTGCACTGGGGTGGGAAATCCTTTCCGTGTTTTTGGCCAGATGCTGGTTGTGCCTTAGTTATGCTGTAACCAGTGTAAAACCTCAGAGAATACCTGCATGGGCTGGTGAGGGAACTGGTGCTCTAGTCCTCCACTGTAGGGCTGCCTAGGCCATGAGACAAGGAGGGACAAAAGTACCCAACTCTTGCACTACTCTTAACCCCAAATTTCTCTTGTGTGTATGCTCATGCTGCACTTGGAGAAGGAGAACCATTTCTCCGCTGCCCGACCTACATCACCCTCAGTGCAAGACGTGCTGCAAGTCCAGTGACTGGGTGTGCATTGCACAGGCTCCTCTGTTCCCACCAGTCTGCCGATGTGGCTGTCACCAGATGTACCAGCTGTCAGGAAAGAGTTTTCCTTGCTGGGTTTCACTGTTGGAAAGTGGCTGCCGCCATGGACAGGAGGAGAAGGGAATCTAGAGGGAGCTGCCATTGCCTCCTGCTGTCCTTATGCCTCTGGTGGCTCCTGCTGCACTCCAGGCAAAACTGTCCTGCACCATGGAAACACCAGAAGAGTGTTCCTCAGCTCCGGACAGCAGTGCAGCACAAGTGTCCAGCCCAAGGTCATCTCAGCATGGGGCTGACTGCTCTGCATCACCACCTGGCAGCCCACAGCTGGTATGGATTTGGGCTCCCTGTGCGGACTGAGAGGAGAGAAAATTCTACAGGCTGCAAGACAGCCATGTGCTGGAATGACTGGCAGCAGGGACAAGATGGCTAAGATTTTTTTTTGACAAAAAGCAAGCTGTAGAAGCTAGAACAAAAACTGGATTTGCTGCAGGACAATGCGTTTGGCTCTTCTTGTTATCTCCTTCTCTGCACTTGTACTGTCTAATGTAGCATAAGCACTACGTATACACATGAAAATTATTGATACAACATAAACCTCTTTCTGCCTTCTTTCTCTTCTACCCTAGACTCAATCTTTTTATGTTCCTCCTCAAAAATCTTGAGTGGACATAAAAACCATTTTCCAGATTGTGACAAACAACCTAAGCCAATACCTTGATAGTACTTACATGGATTTATACCTGCTGAGGATTTGGCGAAACAGTTATTTACTCATAATTAGCTTTTTGTTTGGAGTTGGACAAATATACCAGGAAAAAAAACCCAGAGAAATACATATTAAAATAGCCATATAGAATATATCCCTTGCCACTAAAATATTCTTATTCTAACAAGTAATAAAGAGATATCTTGATTTCCTGAACATTTCTTAGCCTTTCTTTGAGTCAAATGAGCAACTGGGTAAAAAAAGTAAATATTTTAATAGTTAATATTCTAATATTTGATCCCTCATGGCTTGATTTATTGAAAAATTCTGCTCACCTTGAATCAATTGCTAATTTCTTAGCTAAATTTTCTGTATTTGGAAATTATTAATCTTCATAATTATTACTGAAATAATTTATTATCAGTTTCATATCTACAACAGAACTGTTTCCTAAATTTCCATGCATCTTAGAGACCGCTGAACCCCAGCTATTACCAATCATATATAACTAAGAAACTTTCAGAGTTAGAAAATATTTGGATGAATAGCTAATTAAATTAGCATCAGAAAGAGATGCCAACAGTCTAGCTGTATTTTAAATCTAAGGCTGGCTGCCTTATGCAGCTTTAAAAGCTCTGAAATTGCAAAGGCAATTTCAGTTGCTTACAGCAGGTGGTAGTATGTGCTATTAAAATAAAATATTTACTTCCAAGGACCGCAGCTTAGTTAATAAGAACATGAGTAGAATGCACAAGAAATCGACTGCTGTAAATGCATTAAAAGCTTGTAGATTAGAAAACTGAGTATTTATTACTTCTTTTTCTTCAAAGCTTCCTGTTTCTCTGCCGCAAGACTACAGCACTAACTTCTTGTGGGACATTTAGGAACAAGTTATAGACATATTACCAAAAATAATTCAAATCACATAACTCTTACAAAGTGGTCTTCATCCACAAATCCCACAGTTTTTTAATTCCACAGCCTTTTATTTGAAGATAGATGTGAAGTACTTTAAAACAAGATCTAAATGGAATTAGTGTAGGTAAAAGCAAACTGGTAATTCTGATAATCCTCTTTTAGTTGCTATCTAAGACTAGGGTGAGTTGAATTGCCAGAGTCTCTACTGCAGAGCCCACTAGGGGCCCAGGACTGCTGTTTCTGTACATGTGCCCTAAAATCCGTTGGGTCTAATCCCAAAATCACTGGGACTAGAGACTAGATGTTTCTTCAGCAACACCCCTGACCCAGTATGTAAGTATACATGGTGCACACAGCCAATAAGATGAGGTGATTTACAAAGGAAACTGCACAGATCCCATGTAGAAAATACAGCTTTTTGTGATATTTCAGGATGGACTCCTCACTCGTCTTCATTTTCCCTTTACATCCAGAATATACCAACTTCAGACAGATTTACATCTTTCTGTCCTCATGCCCTTGGGAGAGAACCTCCACAAGGCCATGAATTCCTGTCATGGCGACAACATATGAAAAACAGGGGGTGAAATACTTGCTTCTATTTGGTCAGAGGTAGATTTTTATGAGTATGACCATGAGTTTCCCACACTGGGTGTGAGATGCTGTGATCAGTTGCAGCTCCCCCTGCATAGCTACTTTACATTTTCCTTTGGGTAGATGAATTTTGATGTCATCTTTCAGCCTGGATTCTAGAGGTAAGATGAGGGGCAGTATAATTAATGGGTAATGAGAATCAGCAAGATTTCTACCAGCTTCTGGGCTGCAGTTGATTCTGGGTGAAGCTAGCAGCAGATATTTAGGGCAAGTTTATCCATAAAATTATAGTTACCATGGCATTTCAGATGCCTACAAGAGTGATAAAGCAGTAAACATATTTGTCGAGGAGCTCATAGGCACAGCTGCAAACCTGAGTTCTTTTGTGAATTTTTATAGGTTATTTTTCAGTCTCTAAAGGCCTTTTTGCCCTCATTTACTGCATTAATACAATGTCTAAAGGTTGTTCCCCTTGTGATATTAGTTTAGCACAGCATGGTCTTTAAATGAGCCATCTTCTTGGATTCTGTACAGTTATTTGCAAGTACATAAAACCAGCAGTTAATTTAGAAAAGTAATTTTTCTTCTCACAGAAACTTCTAATTAAGGTTTTGATATTTCTCAAAATAATTTGTTGGCTATTAGTTCTGCTCAAACGTGACAAAGGTAGGACCCACAGGACCTTTGGTTGAGTTAACATCAGGGGACGGAATAATAAAGAGCTGCAAGGGCACCTGAGAGCGCAGGTTCTTAATAAGCCATGCCCATCCTTTCGTGCCATTGGTTTTGCACAACTGAAACATTTTTCCTCAGACAATGTGTTTCTACTGCAAAGTGTCTTTTTCCGCCTTGGAGGCTCATTTTTAAAACCAAACAAGTCCATCCCTCTGCAAGTTGCAATCCCCAAAAGAGCAAGATTTCCCTTCAATGAACAGGATCTTAAAAATTTCAGTGTCAGCTTTGGCTGAAGCTGGGCTGTTACCCTGACATCCTTTCATTTTATACTGACCTACAGTAACCTCATCATTTCCATACTCCCTTGAGCAAAAGTTAACATTTGTACCAAGCTGTGTTAAGTTATCTTGATTGCAAATGCCCACTAGGAATTTAGCAGAAACACTCTTGGCTTGTGCATTACATAAAATTTCAGTCCAGGAGCAGAGACAGATAAAATAAACTATAATCAACTGTGAATTATCTGTGGGTCGTTTATCCGGTTCCTGATTAATCATTCTATTAATCCTTTCAAAAACAGTGAGCTAACTCAGTGCAGAGCCGATTTCTGAGAGCTGGGCTTCTAAACTCAAGTGCAGTGCTGTATGAATCTGGCTATGTGTGTCTGGAAGTATTCACATTGCACAGTTTGGAACTCAAGTCGGTAGCTGTGCCATTCAGAAACTCCTGAACTGCTGCATGCAAGCCATGCCCTGATCTCCCTGCACTTGTTCCCATTACTGAGAGCTCTGTGTGACACAGAGCCTCCAGAGTGATGCTGCAGAAAGCCAGTGCAGATCCAGCATGGCTGATGCAGAGGGAGGTGAATGAGATCATGGATATCTGAGGGAAATTCTGCAGAAACGCTTTGCATTAGTCTTGCTAACAGAATTTTCCATTTCTGGTGCAAAATGAGGAAAATAGAGACAACACACATGCAGTGCTGTATCTGAAGTAGTAAACCCGTGTGAAATCACAAGCTTGATGCAAGGAAGCAACTGTGAGAGCAGTTTCAGGTCCAGCCAGTGATTCAGTGATTATTGTGAACTAGAGTCTACACAGAGGTGTTTGGAAGCCTCTATACAGTGTTGCCAAGCATCCTCATGATCTAGGATGGTTCACCTGCTTGCTTACCCATCTGTCTTAATCCGCTCTACTACCCTGGATGGAAGAGATCTAGTGGTTCTCAGATGCATCATCTATTTGTCCAAATGCACTGTGAGTTTCAGCTACAGCAGTGGGATAAAAAGCCTGCTAAAGAGCTGCAAAGACCACAAATTGAAACTAGGAAACTGAAGCAAAAGTATTACAAAAACTAAACAGTAAAGCTTATACCTCAGTTATACTCCAGCTTTCTAAGCTTTTTTAAGCTTTGGATTACTGAAAGATGTGTCTGGGTCTAGCTGAAGGCACAGGCCTGCAGTCAATAGCAAAAGCCTAAGGCTAAACTGCATGACTATATTTGTTGTTTTCACTTTAAAAAGTCAACATGGTGATGCCAGCAATAGAGATAAAGCATGAGGTAGGTTCTGCAACTCAAATCTATTGATTTACAGGACTGATGAGTCTCAGGTTTAAACTTCTGATTTTTGTGTCTAGCTTCCACACAGCTATTTTTAATGAAGAAATAATTATAAGGAGGATGAAAGGCTTTCCAATCTCTCCCTTCCCAGTGGAAACACTAGTGCGAAAGAGGCAGGTAGGTGGCAGTAACAAGTGACTAATACGCTGCTGGATAATTACATCTGCCACAGGCTTATCTCTTAGCACCAAGTGCCTCAAAATTAAAAGCAGGGAATATAAGACAAATGTTAGAGATATTGAATTAAGCAGAAGGGAGAAAATAGCCTGTAGAGAGTCAAAGAAACTGTAGGAGTTCAGTTGGGCAATGAAGATTGTAACGTAACAGAGAGAGAAGCGTGTCTTAGGGAAAAGCTTTCAGGACCAGAATCTGCATAAGCACAGACATATTTTGGGCCTGTGACACAGATGTAGCTATGTTCTGAATGCAGGGCTCTTTCCCATAATATGCTGAGTCAAGGTGAGGTGCCTAGGCTTTCAAAGCAGGAGGAGAGAGAAATGCTTTCAGATGTCTGAGCAAGGCACTTGTTCTTCTCTGTATAAAGAGCCAAGGATTTCTGTAAAAGGGTTCAGTACTTCTAATACAAAAGCCTATGTCCCTGATTCAGGACTTCACAGTAGGTTTCCCCATTTCATAAACCTGTTGTTTAAACTTTTGTTTAAACCTTTTGTTTAAATGTAGACGGAAGGAGAAGAAATCTCCTTTTTAGCACAATTTATGTAGTTGCATGTGAATTTGCAAGTAAGTAATTTGAGCTACAGGCTCTCCATAGCGTGACACATTTTAAAATACCTGCTGTCATGTTTTTAAAGTGTTTGAACCACAAGACTATGTGATGTTGCAGGAGGAAGGTCACTGCACATATCTCTTCTTGAAGGAAGATCATTTTGCTGTGCTGTGCTGAATGCAAAATTTAGGGCCTTTTTTGTAACCATGGCTATTCTCTCAAAATAGATACCCACTTTCAAAAGGGCATTCCCCACAGTAGATATCAAGTGGGTGAAGATATAGCACTGTAACCCAAGAAAAACATGCTGGGAGTGGGCCTGATCTCCAAAAGTTTTAGCACATTTTTTGATCTTTAGTCCTCTAAACATGAATAACAAATGCATCTTATAAGAAATGTAAAACAGCTTCTCCTCATCTTGAAAAAAAAAATGGTGGAAGGGTATACCAAAATTCCCTGTTAAATTCTCAAAAGCCTGTTCTTATCAGTTCTTTCTATCCTACTAATAAGTGCAAAGTACAGCCTGTTCTGGTCACCACTGATCTAAACATGTTTCTAAAAAAAATGTCCTGGAAAGTTCTAAAACTGAGGGAAAGTAACTTGCTGGAGTCTGAATATTTTACTTTTTTATTAATCAGAATGCTTTCATATTAAGACCTGTCTTGTAAAAACAAAACAAAACAAAAAAAACCCAAACCAACAAAAACCCCCAAACCACTTATGATTTAAAAAATGTTAAGGTTGGCACTACTTGAAGCAATTAATTAGGACAGAGTGGCTGATGAACCGTGGATGGGTGGGTGCAGTCTGGAACCTGGTGCAGGACATACTTGAACTGTAGCAAGTAGCTGTACAGAAAATAAGCCACAGAAATACCACAATTCTGAGAGGAATTTCAGCTACGGATTTAAGCTGAGGAGCTTTTCAGGGTCAGAAGTAGACGGAGAATGAGGGCAAAATTGAGCGATGGCAATGGTGATTATACAGATGTCTTGGAGGTTTCTCTCTTGTAGCAGAGTGGCATACAAATGCTGTCCCTGAGGAAATGGTGTTTGCCGATGCTTACCTCCAAACTCTGGCCAAACTCCATAAGATTCTGTACTGGAATAGCCTTGTCCCTTCATGTAATACCGTGTCGGGTTTGCATGGCCTGGTTTTGGTAGTGGGGGGCACTACAGGGGCGGCTTCTGTGAGAAGCTGCTGGAAGCTTCCACCATGTCTGGCAGAGCCAATCCCTCCCTGGTGGCTCCAAAGACGGACTTGCCTCTGGCCAAGATGGGCCAATTGGAAATTGTGGTAGCGCCTCTCTGATAACATAATTAAGAAAGAAAAACAGAAGTTGTTGTGCAGTTTTAATTGCGGCCAGAGAAGAGCAGAGTGAGAACATGTGAGGAGAACAACTCTGCAGACACCAAGGTCAGTGCAGAGGGAGGGAGAGGAGGTGCTCCAGGCACCAGAGCTGAGATTCCTCTGCTGCCTGTGGTGAGAACCATGGTGAAGCAGCTGTGCCCTTGCAGCCCATGGAGATCCATGGGGATGCGGAGATCCATCTGCAGCCCTTGGAGGAACCCAGCACTGGAACAGGTGGATGCCTGAGAGGAGGCTGTGAACCCATGGGAGACCCAAGGTGAGAGGGGCCTTGCTCCCAGCCTGGAGCAGCCTGTCCTTGGAGGACTGCACTCTGTGGAAGAGTGACCGATGCTGCAGCAGTTTGAGGGGGACTGTTTGACCGTGGGATGGACTCAAGTTGCAGCAGTTCACAGGGAGCTGCTGCTCATGAGATTGGAACCATGTTGGAGAAGATCACAGAGAACTGTCTCCCAAGGCAGGGACCCCACGGTGCAGCAGGGGACTCCTCTCCCTGAGCAGCAGGAGAAGCCATGGGTGAAGAACTGACCATATCCCCCATTCTCTCCCTCCTTGTGCTGCTGGGGTAGAAGGTAGAGCTGGAAGGAGGGAGGGGTAGGGGGAAGGTCTTTCTAAGGGCTTATTTTACTTCTCATTATCCTGCTCTGATTTTGTTAGTAATAAATTCAATGCATATTTCTAAGCTGAGCCTGTTTTGCCTGTGGTGGTATTTGATGAGTGATCTCTTCTGGCCCTTAACTCATGAACCCTCATTACATTTTCCTTCCTCTGTCCGGTTTACAGAGAGGAGTGAGTGAGCGGCTTTGCTGGGTGCCAGGCCTCCGGCCAGTGTCAACCCACTACAAATTCAGACACAGAAAAGAGCAATCACCTACTTTTGATAGGTTGTGGACAGTTTACATAGGTCAAAAGGCAGACGTAGATGGAACTGAAAAAAAAACCAGGGGGTGAGTACAGCTGTTGTAAGGAAAACTGAATTTATCTCAACACAAAGGGGATGGAGAGTAACCTTCTTTTTGGATGAATGTCAATGTCAGTCGACTGGATCAACTGGTCGTGTAAATTGCCTTCCCTGAGTTAATCAAAAGGTGTGAATTTCTTCCCAAGCCATCCAGACTAGTAGTGCCTGCACTTTGATTGAAACACATGAGGAAATAGTGTAAAGAAACACAGTTTTCACAAGGGTATTTTGTTCATGCTTGTATTCAATATTTTTCTTTCAGGTTCATCTTGAAATTCTCAAAAGTTGTAATTTAATGCTCAGCCATCAGTCCATTTTTTTTCCTTCTCTTCAGCTTGCTACCAGTTTTTTATGTATATACTATAGTGTGGGAGGTAGATTAGACACTAATCATATCTAGTAAAAATGTGTTCTAGCCAGGAAATAAAGATATATTGATCACAACTTAACTGTGCATTGTTGTACGTATATTGAAATGTCTGCAGTTGTTATTCTGTCAGCATTGTCCTACTGCAGTCACAGAACTATCCATCACATAAAATTCAACACAAGAAGTCGCTTTGAATCAGCCAATCTCTCAATCATTCCTAATCAAGTGAAGAATGTTCATAACATCATTTCAAAAAATCCTGCTACCATTCCTACCCTGGAAGAAATAATAATTTATCTTTCACCTCTGGGTGCAATGACAATTGTGAAGAAGAATTGTTTATGGGTTATCAAGGATGCTTGAAAGACTGATCTGGTTCTAATCCTGTATGACAGGGAAGGAGGCTGAGTTGTTGTCCTTGTACCACACGTTAATATTTATGTAATATGAGTCAGTATTATTCAAAGCAAGTAAAAACGTCAAGTTTGGTTTAACTTGTACAGGTGTATGCTGGTTTGCTAGCTTCATTTCAGAGGTAGTTAATCAAGCATATCAATTTAACATAATTTAAAGGACTACCTTGTCTTAGTGGGTACCTTATTTACAAGAATAATAATTAATAATTTTCAACACAATTGAAGAATGGGAGCCAGGAACACACACACACACACACACACACACACACACACACACACACACACACTTTTTTACAAGTTTCTGACCTTGTTTCCTCTCCTTTAAAGCAGTTGTTTTTCAACTTAATGTAATAAACTGCTTTCAAGATTAACATGCCCTTCAGATGAACACTGAAGGTAAAAGAAATGTCTCAGTTGAAAACCAGATGAGATATAGATGATAGAGTTACTTACAGATCTAGCTATTATAATGTATAATGTTTTATTGTTAGTAATATCTCTATCTGTGTAAATATGAGTGAAACTAATAAGAACACTTATTATTAAATCAAATTCACTTTTAGCTTAAATTAGTTTTATGTGGCTATTAATCATCATTAGAATTTGTCCTAATTGTGAGATAAAATAATAAGCTATATTAAAGCAAATAAAAATAGAATTTAAAAATATTAATTTAAAAAGTAGACATATAGTTAATTGTGTAATGTTATAACGTTTAAGATAAAAGCACAGCCATACCATGTATGTTCAGCCCTGTAACTTTTATTCCTAGCTCTTTATTATTTATCCCAGCAATTTTTATATAGTCTCATGGAGAAATAGTTAAAATTCTGAAAGCTGCTACAGAGGAATAGATATGGCTTATATATACTTTTTCCTTATAGAAATGTTTATGTTCCTGTATTCTTTATAGCATATTCAGGGCATGTTTTAGAGGGGTGTTCATAGGTATAATTTAGCAGCTCCTCCATGACAAGCTGCTGACCTCTGTGCTTGTTACTAGTGCTTTCCTCCTTCAAGTGCCCACAAACTCTCCTGGGAGACTTGATGTCCCAGTAACCTCTTCAGCTACTTGGTTACATTTATAGAGGTTTAACTATCCACCGTGGGAGCAAACGGTCAGAACACAATGATGACCTTTCATGCAACTTCAGGTAAACAGAACTTTTGCTCTCATGTCCATGTAGAAAAGAGTATGGCCTAGAGTGGTCAAACCTGGATGCAGCAGTCTCACAGCAGGTAGACAGAATTCACAAAAAACAGTATGTTGATAAAAATGTTTTAACAAATAGGAAAAACATGCACCTTTTCAAAGCTATCATCAACTGTGAGACGCTTTTCAAACAAAAGCCCCACAATAATAATACAATTATTATTATTATTACAGTTGTACTGATTAATTTGCTACTTTCTCTTTCGTTTCAGTCCACCTTTAAAGCTAATTTTTATAATCTGTTTTTTTAATTTCTGCTTTGAGAGGGTCAAGTTGTGCTTTACGGGGTTTGGAGGAGGATTTTTTGCGGGTTTTTTGCTTTTTTGTTTGTTTGTTTGTGGTTTTTTTGATGCTGTCTCTTTAGTTCTGTAGAAGATATTTCAGAAGGACATGAGCACGTTTTTTGTTCCATTAATTCAATGGAATTGATTTGATCCCAACTTCATCTGCATAAGGTTATTCTACCTAAAAGAAATATGAATGCCTTAAACATGCTACATCTAATAGTTCTCTTATGTATTCAGTTCAAGATGGTTTATTTAGACTGATCGCTCTAAATGGCATGGGTTAAAACAGCAAGTTAAAGTTTGTGTTTAACCATATTGTTTCTAAGATTCGGGAGGATGGATTCACCTTCCTCTTGGGTTCCAAAATGGCCTTAATGCCCTCACAATATTTTTTTCTGTCACATGCTTGTCTGCAGTTGCTGAGTTGCAGTGCTGGAGGAGGGTAGCCAGCCATCCTTTTCACTTCAGTCTTTTGCTCCAGTAAAAAGGGTGACCGAAAGTGGACTTTCCTCTCAGGGTTTAGAGTTTTTCGGGGAACATTTGTGGTGCTTTCTAGAGCTTTTACTGTTCCTTATAGTTGTTCTGAAATCTCACTATTGAAGAGGTTCCGCCTTCATTAGGAGCTCACTACCATGGATAAAAACCCTGGCAAGGAGAAGTGAAAGGGGAGAGACCCCATCTCAGCAAAATAATCCAAAGTGCCAACCTAAGGTCCCTTCATATTTTAAAATGAGGTCTTTGAGTTCCTTTTGTTCCTGCTTCTGGCAGACAAACAGCTGAATGCTCACTCACTTTTTCAATTCAACAGCTAAAATCAAGGTTATAATCCTAAATTATAAATGGTAATTAGATGAAAATGCAAATTTTTCACATGTTAAATGGGAAATACAGATTACAAAAACATTTGCCTAGATGGTTATATTCTGATTTTTCCAAAATACCATTGCAGGGCACACATTTTATTGTGGCTGAAAGTTCTGGTGAACTGTAACTCACTTTCTATTTGGATTTTGCTCTGAAGAGCTCTGTTTTGAAGAGTTTCAGAAATTTATTTTCAAAAGGATTTTTATGTCAGAAAATGAATATTCCTCAAAACCAAAGCATGTTTTGCTGGAATGTATTATTTTTTCACAAGAAAAAAATCTGATTTAGGGGCAATCTTACTAACCAGCAAGTTAGTGATTTCATAGTTGTGGAACACCTTTAGAGATCAGTCTCAAGTCTGTTTTATTCAAAACTGTTGGGACGTTGGGTGTTTTAAGGTCAGTCACAGGGGTTTTTTGTCTACTTTATACTGTAAGAATATCTTGAAATCTAGGATTTTTGTCACTGTAGAATGGGAAAGATTTTTGGAAAGCTATGTCAAAATATATCACAGGCAAGTAAAGTAATTTTCTGCTTTATTCTCTGGTGATTCCAGAGTAAATAATTGGGATTCCCCTTGGCATGCATCACACTTCATGTGTAAGTCTGGGTTCTAGGACAAGTAACATCGGTATAAATCAAAAATGTATTTGCTGACAAAGTCTTTATTGAAATTCATTGGCTTTTAGAGAGGTGCAAGGGGGTTTGTGATGGCCGTTCGCTTAATAATCCAAAGATCGTGTCTCCATTCCCACACACAGAGGAGGCTGCAGATTTGTTGCTCAGTTCAGCTGTGTGACATATTGCCAAGAGATTTGGACCAGACACTTCTCATAGAAGAGTTATAAAGCCATTTTTTTCATTCCTTTAGGAAGTCAATTCCTCACATTAAAGAAAAGCGTGTTCTTGTTATGGAGGGAAGCATGAAAGGCAGCATTTTTGGTCACTTTTTGTTATATCAAATCCTATGAGGGGCCGTGAGCAGAAAATTTATGTACATTAATAGATAAAGCTCTCAAAGGTGTCCTTCAGCCTTCTGCCAGAAAGAGGAAATGAGTCGTTATTTACATGCTGTTGTTTGGTAGAGGAACAAGCTTTGATCAACAGGCAGAACCTCTGAGGATCTGTGTTTGCAAGAGATTACTTAAGAACTGCACTAAATCAGTACATTTGCTGCATGCCATATGCCCTTATGCTTTCATAAATTCTTTTCTGACAGCTAGCACTTTCCCCTTCTGGGGGATGTACTTTGAGCTCTCTGGCTGAATGAAGAAAGCAGTAATGGAGTGGCACAGTATGGATGCAGGTCTCTGCCTGACATTTGCCAGCATAATGCAGCTGAGGCGTGGGCCACAAGTGACACAGTTCCACATCAGCCAGGCAGCTCTGCTCAGGGGTGAGGAGAATGAACCTTTGTGAGGAGCACAGCCCTAGATAATGCTTTGCTTTTCTGTCAAGATTTGACATGAATGCATAACACATATTGTCTTTCACCCATTATTTCTCTGAGGCTGAGTGCTACTGCTAACAGTAAAATTTCACAGGCTTACTTTAGCAGAATATTAATGAAAACTTTCTAAATCTTTGCACATATACATGCAAGGGAGAAGCTGCCTTTGGTGCACAGAGAGATTTCAAACATTTACTTACTGTCAAGCTTTATGCATATACGTGCATGTGAAAGGTCAGAGATGGTTGTTCTATCATTTGGGATGAACACGGCTGAATTGAAATGTCACAGCAGTTGTACCTAGCAATTTAAAAGCTTTGGAGTGTTGCAAGCCTGTGGATTCTCCTGCCAAGCAAATAAAAATCAACTCTCTGACTGTACAAATTTACATGATTACAGATAATATATTTTACATCATGCTTGTGGAGTTTCTGAGCACCAGTAGGCACAGGCGGCTTTTGGAGTTGATTGGAGTTGAGAAGCTTGCTGTGCAGCCCTGGAGCAGGGAAGCAGGCTGCTCGTAGCAGACCACGGAAGGCATCAGTCAACCTGATATGTGGCTGATAGATGCTAGCCTTTTTAGACCTCTCAGACATTACAAAGGAATTCTGCAGAAGAAGTCAGGGGATGTTACAGTGTAATAAAAGAACATGAAGAAAATTAATTTTAAATAATTGAAGAAAAGGCAGCGTCTCTGTAGGAAGGGCTATACTAAAAAGAGATCAGAATCCCTTTGTCAAATGTTTATATCTGATTGTTTCAGCACTTTCCTTGCTGAGAATGAATGCTGTGCAGGAGCTTGCTGACTCAGGGGAAGGGAACCTGCT
Organism: Cnemophilus loriae; assembly: GCA_013397755.1. NCBI lineage: Eukaryota > Metazoa > Chordata > Aves > Passeriformes > Corvidae > Cnemophilus > Cnemophilus loriae. Next base: position 2,481,396 of record VZTF01009271.1, on the reverse strand, counting down.
GGAACATATATAGGTGCTCCTTCCCTCAGAGAGCACCTTGCTGAAGAATGTGGTGACTAGTTCAAATGGGATGAGGAGGGTGGAGGTGGACACCTTATCCATGGAAATGGAAAGTGCATGTTAATGAAAATCAATCTAAATATATGAAGACTCCTCAAGATAAATTTTAATTTTAATTTTGTGATTGTGTAAGAAAAATTAAATCAAAAGGGTAAGAACAAGCAACTTGGATTCCATCTTTTCATTTGAGATTCATCCTGAGAAGAAAAAAAATTGAGGTTAATTTATTTAGCATATGGGGTGAGTACAAACCATAATGAAATTCATATCCATGTGGAATTGCAATGCACTCCTGAATACTTCTATAGTCATTAGGAATTTTTCTCAAACAATCCTCCAGAAGTGATAATAGTCATAAATGTCTGTGTAAGTTCTGTAGAAATTTTTTTGAAACCTACAGAATTTAATATTGTGGGATAATATTAATTAATTAATATTACTTAATATTAAGTTGAATGAAGCTACAGGTTTATGAGGACAAAAAACTTTTCTATGTCATTTAATATAGTTAAAATAAGATAGTTTATTATTGTCCCATAAAATCCTACAAATTAAAATCTACGAATAATTTTTAAAAGGTTGTAGATTTTGCGTCTCTGGTGAAGGTAGATATTATTTGTTTAGGAAAAAACAACTACTAAAAAAATATGCTGTTTTCATCCTTCCCACTCTTAACATACATTCTGCTTATCAAATATAAAATTAGTTTGTATCTTGTACATCATCCCCTACGTGGGTGCTTCATGGTATCAGTGCATCTCAACATATGTTGTTTAATGACCCGTAGCTGTGCTGATTTCCAGCACAACCATATTTTATATTTATATTTGAAAACAGTATCTAGTTAACAACAGGCATGAAATATCCATAAAAACTCAGAAGAAGGGATGGTTAGACTCTCAGGGGTCTAATAAACCTTTCCTCAACCATTCCTTTGTCTTATTTGTTTGTGCAACTATTTAGGAACAAACCTAGTTCTTCCTCTTCTCCTTGCACAGTGAAGCTCTGACTTTAGCTGATGACACTGCAGTGATAATTTTGTTTTTTCTAGCAAATAAGATAAGATAAGACTTTGGAAGAAGACAGTTCTATTCCCTGTGCCTGCTTTCAGAGGCAGAGGACATAACCTCCCAACACCTAGATTAAAGGTCCTGTGAGAAAAAAGAGATCAAGCAATTCACCGACTCTAAGCAACCCTCTCAGGCAAAGAAAGGACATTTCAGTGCTCTCAGCTGTTGCCAAAATCTCAGCAACCTGAATGCTGCTTTTATCATTAGCACTCATCAAAGCTTCAGAGAAGAAGGAAAGGATTTTGAAATTCCTAATTTCATGAGGGAATGAAGGTAATAAATTCATAGATCACTTGAGTGACTGAATAAAGACAGCTGGCTAGGGATGAAAATGAAAAGACTTTCATATGTTGTTTGTCCTTTAATAATAGTCAGGGAATAGCAGAAAAATGCCTTGCTGGTGGGGTCCACTTAGAGACCAGAGACATCCTGGAGGAAGGATTTGGAAAATCTAAGAAAAGCTCCTCTTGCTGAAGAACCAGCGGCAGTGTTAGCATTACTGTGGCTGTAGATAACAGCAGAGGGGGAAAAACAGGAAAAAAAGTTTCTGTGGAGTAGCCTGCTAAATGCAGTCTGGTTTACAGACAGGAAGTGATGGTCCATCTCTGCCAACTAATCTACTCTTGGTGTGTTTGATACTGGTGATGGCACAAGTGTCCTGGTTACAGCTAGTGTACAGATGAGAGAATGGAAGTAAAGCAAAGCATGTCAGTATTTAAACCATTATCGTTATATATGTGCACCACTTTGCCCCACCAAAAAAAAACTGTCACCCTTCTTACTTGTCTCAGCAAACCTAAAATAAACATGGAGACAGAAAACCATGAACCATTTTTCTTGAGTACTTGTGTTTTGGAAACATAGAAGCAGAAAGGAAAGCATCAGACCTCACCCTTACAGCAAAATGAGAAGTATAGATGCTCTGAGGTTGAAAAGGAGCTGTGTACATACAAACTGCAAGGCAGATATGTTTATGTGTGTAATTGTAAAGAAAGGAGAGATAAGACAATTACTCTCTAAATTTGGTAAGGAAAATTAGGAGATTTTTGCTGCTCTGCCTGGTCTGAGAAGAGGAAGTGTAATCTTAGATTTGGATGTAATTTTTACAAAGTCTGTTTTGGATCCCAGGATTAATCAGGACAACTGGTTGTCCTATTAAGCTTCAGAAAGCAGGAAGACACAGGGCTGCTGACAGACAGTCAGGCACCTGCCGGTTATTGTGGAGGAACTGAACCAGTGGGTGCTTTCTTCTCTCCTTCACTTTGAGTGTACTGTGACAGATGGCATTTGGAATTGATTGGCGTATCTTAGAGAGTTTGCGCTAATTTAAATTGTCCTTCAGGTTAATCATATAAAACATTGAAGTAAATGGTGTGGCTCGGTGAATCCACTCACTGAGAAAGAAAGAAGAAAACCCACTTTGAGAAATTCCAAAATCCAGCTTCACAGAATCTAAAGGGGTGAATTAGAGTGTCATCTAAAGATACGTGCACTACAGCTTGGGACAAGTTGTGTAGCGTTTTCAGTTTGCAGGCTTACAAGGTGACTGTATCAAAAGTCCTTCAGATGACTATCAAAGACAAATGGTATATTTAAGCAAATTATATTCAGAAAAAGGAGGGTGGTATACAGTATATAAAGCTGTTTCTCCTTGATCAAAATTTGCCTGAAATGATTGATTTAAATAAACCACAGATGAGGGAGAGGATTGCATAGCATTCCCATCATCTATTTGTATTAAGTCTTAATTTCTCTGGGATTAATATTTTGCATAACATTCTGCACTGCTATTTTACTATAGGCCACTCTGGTTCATATTCAAACAGGTGCTGTAGATTTGCTCTTTCTGGCTTATCAGGAAGGAAAGCCCATTCACCCAGGAGGTCACAAGATCACTTTAGAAGTCAAGGAGAGTGTATCAGGATGAAGCCTTATTACAGCTGGTAATTAGAAGCAGTGACAGCAGCACAAAGCTGCTTCATCGGCTCCTAGACTCAAGGACTACACTTGGGAGAATAAAATGTAAGTGCTTGTCAGGGATATCAGTGAAGTTGCACCATTCCTGCAGAGGTCTTGCAATGCAGACCCAGCGCTGTCCCAGCAAGGGTCCTGGCACCATCCCAGCCCTGCCACTGGCATCCCTCTCCTGCTGTCAGCGCTGCAAGGCAGGTCACCGCCTCCTCTCCTCCTGCTCTCGGCTGCCAGCAGCAAAGGGACAATATTGCTCGGCCCGGAGCCAGTTGCCTGGTGTGACGATGTTGGATCAGCTCCTCACCTGGCATAAGCCAGGCAGAAGGAAAGTAGACAATGTTCTGAAAGGTGAGAAGAAGCAAAGAGAAGGTGACGGCAACCTGGCGAAGTGTCCAAAGTGGGAGAGGAGAGAGAGGGAGTTAAATCTAGGAGGGTCACCTTGAGGCAGAGTGCCCACTTCTCACAGCATAGTGAGAGGTGGTTGTCTTTTGTGAGGACTGTAGTTGGCCCAGAGAAGGAAAGAGAGAGATTCGTTTTTAAAATATGCAATTTTCTGGTAATTAAGCATTTCATAAGGGAAATATCACCATTTTAAAGTAGATTTCATGTTCATAGGAAAGCAAAGTTGATGATTTTATCAGCATTCTGCTATAGTATCTCTGCTGCAAACATTCTCCTAAAGCCATGGAGATGATCCTGAACTGAACTTTCTACTCAACACTTTCATCTTTTAGGATCTTCTTGACAGACAGACTGCCAGTTGTCAGAGTGTCTGTCAACTGTGAAAGCTAGCAGCATATGCTGAGACAAGCTGGTAAGGGCAGGGTAAGAGAGATGACTTCTCTGTTTATAAAACAGGAGCTCGGTAAAGTGACTACAGCAACTCTCAGGAGGAGCAGATGCAGCTGAAGGTATGAAAACAAAGCAGTCTGAAGTACTGCAGGGAAATTCATTTAATGTACAAAGCAAATTGTCCTAATTCATCTTTAGAACTAAATAGTGCTCTGTTTTCTGTCTGATGATTCACTGTTATTATGCACATTATTGTTTACGACTAATGATTACTTAGCCTATCACACTGTCAGGTTTCTGCAGTGCAGTATTATCAATGCTTAATGGGTGTTACTGCTCAGAAGAGGGATTTACACTTTCAGCGTTTGCAGCCTGGTATGTCAGAAAGAAAAGCAAAGCAGCCTCGATATAACTGAAGAGACCTGTACATCTTATGAACCATCTAATGCTCTTTGGAACAGGAAATTTCAAGATTTTGAAACACTGTCAGAACCCTTCAAGGCTTTCTCTGTGGTCATTCCTGTGCACCCTTTTCCACCCATGAATCTCTTCAATCTCTTCAGATGGTTTTATCTAAATTGTCTTTTTAAAACTGGGGAAGATCAAAATAATTAAGATGCATGGCCTGCTCTCTCCACTGATCTCCTTTGGCAAAGAGGTTATCATCTCCAATTTTTGCAATATTTGGAAGCTATCTTGTGCTCCAGGATTAATTTAGGCAACATCCAGACTGACCTATGGCCTTGTGCCATTCAGGACACAGAGTCCTAATACCCCCTCCTTATAGTCACTCACCAGTTTTATTTGCCCTTGGACTGAAGCATTCAGATCTGCCTCAGAAAAGTGGAAAAACGTGGAAGTGATCCCAGCAGTGATATAGAATCACAGAATGATTTGGGTTGGAAGGGACCTTAAAGACCATCTAATTCAATTCCCCCTGCCTTGGGCAGGAGCACCTTCCACTAGACCATCCATGCTAAAAGCCCCATCCAACCTGGCCTTGAACTCTTCCAGGGAAGGGGCGTCCACAGCTTCTCTGGGCAAGCTGTTTCAGTGCCTTGCCACCCTCACAGTAAAGAATTTCTTCCTTAGATCTAATCTAAATCTACCCTCTTTCATTTTAAACCCCTTCTCCCTTATCTCTACCTGCCCTTGTAAAAAGTCCTTCCCCGGCTCTCTTGTAGGCCTTTTAGGTATTGGAAGGCTGCTATAAGGTCTTCCTGGAGCCTTTTGTTCTCCAGGATGAGCAACCCCAGCTCTCTTAGCTTGTCTTGAGAGGAGAGCACCTCTAATACAAATATGAAGGTTTTGTGGAGTCAGTCTGCGATAACTTCTGCAGGCCATGTAGGGCATTGCTGGTTGCTGCTGCAAAGGACATTAATATCTTGACCTAATAAGTAAATCTATGCCAGGTCTCTCCATTTGTGGATTCAGGTTAGAACAAAAAGTTTATCATGCACCACTAGAAATACGGTCCCAAATTCCTCTATCAGGCAGCTTGTACATCTTGGTGACAAAGTTATCATGGAGACTTTGAGACACTGCTATGAAGCAACTCCTGCTCTGGTTATCCAAATTCGCCCAAGAAAAGGGAAATCCTGACTCCCTTCCTGGAGCAGAAGCTCAGTAATCATTGTAACTCCTTATTAGCTGGAAGCATATAACCAGCAAAGGGTTACAGATCTAACCACATCAAAAGACAATTTACAGCTATATACTTGAAGAGGCTTATCAAGGCATGCTTGAAAGAAAGTTTTCAAATCCACTGCATTTGGGAATTTATCATTAGACAGCAGCGTCAAATTTTAATGAGTGAAATTACTTAATGCATGTACAGTGCTTTGAAGATATGAAATGTTATTTAAATTATGGGAAGTCAAATCAAGGTAAGCAACACAGGCTGAGAAATGGGGAAAGAAATATTTTTGTGTAATAATACATTGGCTTCATGTCCAATGAAATTCTATGTACTCCTTGATCAGTGGAGAGTCCTCTATCACCTTTTGGGTGGGAATATTCTCATATTGCTGTTGTTAACCTTGGACTGAAAACCAAAGCATCAGCTTTTTTTGTAGATTGCATAATTTCTGTTCCATTTTATCAAAAGAAAAAAGCTGCTTCTGCTTTTCTTTTGTAATTCATGTTTCACTAAGGGAACTTTGGCAAAATGATGTGACATTATGAAAAAGTCAGCTAGAATTTGAGGTGATGATTATATCAGTTATAACACTGATTTAGTCAGCTTTTCATTTTTTTTAAATTAGTCTGTTTAGGGAAACACCTATTTGGGGATTAAATGATGCTTGGAATAAAAAATTGAATTTGCAAATAAAGACAACTGCTAAATCTTAAGAACGAAGTGGATGAAAAATTAGGTTTTTAAATAAAAAATGTGACAAATATTTTCATCTTCGGTCGAATTTTCTTTTTTTTAATTAAGTTTGACAACACAATAACCTGGTGAAAATTCTGGAAAATACCTTTTAATTTTTTTCAATAAATTTCCATTTTATAAAAGCAGACGTATTTTACTGATATAAAACTGATTGGCTCACAAATCTTCTTTTTCAGTGTTTGTAATGGAAACTCTTAGTCGTCATGGCTGACCTGATGTAGTACTCATGAAAATTCTGCTTCAAATGGGAGGCTGAATTACAGAATGCCAGAGCTCACTTCCAGTCAACATTTCTGATTTTAAGATATTCAATCTTTGGCTTAAAACCACAAATAAGTACAAATGCATGCCAGGTGTCAAGGCATCTGCACAGATAGTCCGAGAATGTTCCTTGGTGCTGCAGATAAGGTGCTCTATCTATTGGTCTCGCTGAAAGTAGCAATGCAAAAATGCCCTCAAAGATAGTGAGATATCTGTGCTCCGCCCTGTGGAAAAAGCATATATATATTTTTTTTTTTTTTTAATTTTTTTTTATTTTTTTTTTTTTTTGGTGGATAACTTGGCCTTTTTTTTTAATATGTTTTTGACCTCTCAAGCACTTTCCTATAGAGACAAGCACAAGTGTCACTAAAGAAAAGAGAGGCCTTCTGGCAGTCAGTTGCTTGTTCCTCAGTTATCTTCCTTTGACCCTTTAGTGTTTCTAGATTTTGAAGCCAAAGGAGATTATAGTTACTTAGTGCTGTTATTATTATCTAAGGGAAAGAGAGTGCATTGTGCACAAACCATAACAACTAATGTACATTCATTGTAAGTCTGTAAATCTTTCAGCAGCCTGCTTCTATTGTGCTAGTGTAAGTTTCTATGTCTAAATTAAAGCTGGAAACATCCCTTTTATATTTGTTTAGGTAAGATTAGAACCAGAGGACATTGTTATTTCTATCAGTTGCAGCAACTACTTGCGGTGGTATGATCCTGGCTGGGTGCCAGATACCCACCAAAGCAGCTCTCACCTCCTCAGCTGGAAAATATAGGGGAAAGAAAATATAATGAAATGCTCATTGGTAGAGATAAGGACAGGGAGAGATGGAAGGATCCCTCACACTCTTCCGCTGCTCCAGTGTGGGATCTCTCTCACAGGAGACAGTCTCCCACAAACTTTTCCAACATTAGTCCTTCCCACATGCTGCAGTTCTTCATGATCTGCTCTAGAGTGAGTCCCTCCCATGGGGTGCAGTCCTTCAGGAACAGGCTGCTCCAGTGTGGATCCCCTATGGGGTCACAAGTCCTGCCAGCACACCTGCTCCAGTGTGGTCTCCTCTCTCTGAGGGCCACATATCCTGCAAGGAGCCTACTTTAGTGTGGACCTCCCATGGCATCACAGCCTCTTTTGGGCTTCCACTGGCTCCAGTAGGGGGTTCTCCATGGGCTATAGGTGAATCTCTGTTCCACAGTGGACTTCCAGAAGCTGCAGGAGCACAGCTGCCTCACATGATCTTCACCACGGCCTCCAGGTGAATCTCTGCTACAGCACCTGGAGCACCTCCTTCCTCTCCTTGACTGACCCTGATGTCTGCAGAGTTTTCTCTCTCACATATTCTCACTCCTGTTTCTGGCTGCAGTTGCTGCTGGTTTTTGGCTCTTCTCAAGTACATTATTCCAGAGGTGCTACTACCGTCTCTGATAGGCTCAGCCTTGGCCAGCATCAGGTTTGTCTTGGAGCCAGCTGGTATCAGCTCCATCAGGTATGGGGGGACCTTCCAGCAGCTTCTCACAGAAGCCGCCCTTTTAGCCCCCTCACTATCGAAACCTGATCACACAAATCCAATACACTGCTCTGTAATACTGGGAGAAATACAAACACAAACAAATTATGCAGGGACTCTACGGGCCACAACTGTGCTGAAGAACATATTGAGAGAGTAGAGAATACAGCAAAAAAAAGCTATGCCCAAAGAGACTAGCAGGTGCTGCTGTGCTGTGGCTTGTACTCTGTGGTTTACAGAAGTGAAGATCCTGCAGGGCAATTTAGAGTCCTGCTCAGGGCATCAGCAGGGAACAGGGAGTTTGGCAGTGGAAAATGCTCACTTACTGATGCCATTCGGAGTTTTGATGCCATTCAGAGTTTCAATGCCTAGTCAGTGTTGCAGGGCTATGATTCTTTGCTCTTTGACTTCACCCTTTGGATTGTATGCTGATAACAGAACAGAAATCAGTCCTTTTTTTTTTTTTTTTTAGGCATGAGTCCTGGAAAGACTGCGGTTGCCAATATTTTTTTATTGTAGCCTAGCAGATAAATCACTGATCCAGCAGGCTGCCCATATGTTGCCTTTGAAATCTTCTTTTCCTGTAGCTTTACATGCTGCCAGGCTAGAAGGGAAGAGATGAACGGTACTTTCTACACATTTAGTTGAAGTTATTCCACTGAACAGTAACGTGGGGACACAGAAAAGCAGTCACAATGACCCTATGGATTTATAGCAAACACAGCCACCTCCTACCTGGAGGGAGAGGAGAGAAGCCCTGGAAGCTCTTGTCATCAAGATTTATAATGTAGTTTACACTGAAACACATTTTAAATGCAATGCATAAGTAGTTCTTCAGTCATGCTGAAGGGGTCCAGAATAGAGCTGGTTACATGATTTCAAAGATATTGGCAAAGTTGTCAAGGGAAGCCAGTGTAATATCTCTCTGCAGTAGATCTGCTTACACTTTGCACAAAAGCCACAGACATTATGTGAGTGCTTTTTTCTTATGTGAGCACTAAAACCATTCTTTTCAATATAGCAATATCGATCCTACCTTTGGGAATGGCTGGACAAGCTGCATTAAGGGAGCTGTACTGCTGAAAAACTGATAACTTGTCTCTTAGGCTCATGCTGTTAAATGAGATGAAGTACAGCCTATTGTGGGATGCTAAAGAGAAGCTTACCAGCAAAAAGTTGACAGAAGCAGCACTGTTTCCTGTCTGATTTTCATGTAAAAAGTCAGAAAAGCTGAAATATAACAGAATGAGACTGGTATGGGTGTAGCATACACAGCAACATTTTAAAAGCACTAAAACCCCACTGAATACTAAAAAATATCGAGCTTCTCTTTTACCAAGTGACAGTGGCTGATCCTTTCTGAACTGCTTCAGTTGTTGCATATGTTGTCCACCCTGTGCATTGCATTGTATGTGGGTTTGGTGGAGGATGGAGAAGAAAACCAGTGTGTTGCTAAAATCCTCTGTCCAACTCTGTTCTTATGAAGGTGGAAAGTGGGTTTGGTTATTGAATAAACTACATCTTCTGGATGAGTATCACCCCCCACTCCCTGACCCCCATCCCAAATAAAACCAATAACAAGACATTCAGTTGGTAGATGCAAGGGAAAGTCCATTATTGCGTGTATCATCCAGGTTGGCAAGGAGCAGAGCACCAGAGCTAGAACTCAGTTAAGAATCATCTTCCAGTATGAGGATGGCTCTAGTATCGTGTGCCAGCAGCTTCAGCACTGAAATGCAGAAGACCCAAATCCTCCTATGTAATGACATTAAGGAGTCCTTTCGGAAAGATGATGAGCAGGGAAGTTCTGAGTGAGATGACAGGAACAAAAAGTTTATCACCCAGCACTACAAATAACCTGGTCCTCATGAAGCAAACCTGTTTAGCTAAGGACAAAAGTAGATGAGTAGGACCTAAGCAGAAAGGCTCAAATTAATCAGGTTTGACTCTCAGTGAAGTTACTTGTGATTCTTTTTACGACTAGCTGTTCAGTCAGCCCCTTCCAAGTTGGAACATTGTGATTAAATATTATACTATAAATTTGACTGGGTAAAAAAAAAATGAGTTAATGTAATATGCTAGAGCCTGTGAAATCTTCAAAACCTGAGTGAGATAAAGATCTGCTTTTGTAAAAAAACACCCAAACTCTCTGCAAACCTTAGAGAAAAAAAACAAAGTCGATCCATTACACCCACAGGCGTTGGGCCATAGTATAGGCATAGAAAGCTCTTCTATGTTACCCCTAGGAAACCAGCTTGAAATGTGTTCGGTCCAGAGTGGCTAGCTTTAGTCCTGAATATTTTTGACCCTGAGATTAACTCACTTGGTTAGAGCATGCCAAGGTCATGGGTTCCATCCCTGTATGGGCCATTCACTTAAGAGCTGGATTGATGATCCTTGCGTGTCCCTTCCTCAGAATATTCTGTGATAATAATGGATTTTATTAACAGTGGGGAAAAAAAATCTCTGCTCATCCTCAAGGACAGTTGGGATGGGGTACTACTACCAATATCTGCTGCATCAGGCTAGGTCATGCCGGGCGGTATTCTATAAATTTCATTTGGATCGCTAGTTTATGGCAAAGATCTGGTTCAAATGTATTCTGACTGCCCAATGCTTCCCTAAATTAATCCATCAGACAAGTATAAAAAAATGAAACTGCTCTGAAATTCAGAGGTCTTCTTTTTAAATACGTGTTTTGTGATAGTTAGTAATGCTGGTAAATTAAATATATGCATTAAAGATTTGAATAAATGATTCATGTAATTAACAGCATATTCAAATGCACATTCTAGCTTCTACAGAAAGAAAGAAGAGAGGGAAAATGGGTACACACTAATATTAATTAGTTAGCCAAGCAATGTTAATTAGGCAACTACATAATTAGATTAGGGACAATGAGGTTTCCTTTGCTCTATTTGTTAATATTTGCTTCCTTCATACCCAAGTCTATGTAAAGTACAAGATCTCAGCTTACTTGATATACGTGTTTCAGGGAACCTAATAAGAAATTGTCAGAATTTCCAGTGTGACAGAAAAGCATATTCTCTGAGATACTTATGTAAATACCACAATAAAATTTTCTTAACCTGTTGGCTTTTTGTAGAAAAAAAGTCCTCTAGTTCCCTAGAGAACTGCTGAATATCTGAAAGAACATGACTGCCTGAATAATTAATTATATGTTTGATATAAAAGCATGAGGATGATTGCTTTCAATTTTGAATATAGTAATATAGTGTAAGTTTTTGTCAATTATATTCAGAAGCTACAAAGACTTTCTAAAGCATGAGCAGTAATAATCAAATAAAGTTGGTGATTACTCCTTAACTGTTATACTATGCCCCCATTCCCATGAAATTAGTTTTATTAGATAACCGCATAAAGATGTTCAGAAATGTCAACAAGCTTGGGATTCAAATTGTTGAAATTAGTTTGCATTATTAAGTTGATGACCTTTGTCTGTCTTGTTGTGATTGTATCTTTATCTTTGTACTTCATCAGTTCCTTTTATCTTCTCCTTTGCATTCACCATCTCTCGTTAGTGCCTAAATCTAACTGTAGAGAATAATAGATGCTTACATCCAAAGCTGATAGTATTATTGCTGTAATGATCTTTAAAAGACAAAGGGAAGACAATGAAGAATGCAACAATTAGTTCACTTAGCTCTTCAGAAGGATAGCATCTCTCTCCCGTTCTCTCTTTTTTACCTATTCATCTCTACCTATAATTAAGTTTTTCATGGTGTTGTCATTCTTGGAGAGCTGGCAGAAACTATTTTCCTGGCATGCCTATTTTCTCAGTTGGATTTTACTCTAAAATTGATGCATTTCTACTCTTTGCAGAGCTTGACTTTTTCTGAATCTTGCTTCTGTCTAGGAGCCAGGAAGCCTATCACTATTTCATGACTCAGGGAACAAATGACTTTCAGCATTCTTCCTCAGAAGCCATTTACTTTTAAAACAATCTCTTCTTTCTTGTACTTGGAAAAGTAAAAACTTCTCATCGTGTTTTATGAGCATTTAAGGGGAGTCCTCTGAACCAGCCCAGAGTGCATGTTTCTGTAACCAGGAGAATCGAGCAAGGAGAGCAGGAAAGGAGTCACTTGCAATTAGAATCACAAAATCATAGAATGCCCTGAGTTGGAAGGAACTCACAAAGATCATTGAAATCCGACTCCTGGTCTTGCACACAACAGTCCCAAGAATCACACACCATATTCCTGAGAGTGCTGTCCAAATGCTTCTTGAACTCTGTCAGGCATGGTGCTGTGATAATTTCTTTACGGAGCCTGCTCCAGAGCCCAGCCACCCTGTGGGTGAAAAACTATTCGCTAATATGTAACCAAAACCTTCCCTGATGCAGCTTCAGGCCTTTCCCTCAAGTCCTGTCACTGGTCACCAGAGAGAAGAGATCAGTGCCCCCTCTGCTTCCCCTCATGAGGAAGTTGTAGACTGCAATGAGGTCCCCCCTCAGTCTCCTCTTCTCCAGGCTGAACAGACCAATGACCTCAGCCGCTCCTCATACAGCTTCTCCTTAAGGCCCCTCACCATCTTTGCTGCCCTCCTTTGGATGCTCTCGCATAGCTTTATATCTTTATTACGTTTTGGAACCCAAAACTGCCCCCAGCAGTCGAGGTGAGGCTGCCCCAGTGCAGAGCAGAGGGGACAATCCCCTCCCTTGCCTGGCTGGTGATGCTGTGCCTGACGCACCCCAGGACACAGTTGGCCCTCCTGGCTGCCAGGGCACTGTTGTCTCATGTTCTACTTGATCAGGGCTCCCAGGTCCCTTTCCACAGTGCTGCTTTCCGGCATCTCATTCCCCAGTCTGTTTGTACATCCAGGGTTGCCCATCCAGATGCAGAATCTGGCATTTGTCCTTGTTAAACTTCATATGGCTGGTGATTGTTCAGCCTTCAAATTTGTCAAGGCCTCTCTGCAGAGCCCCTCTGCCTTTGAGGAAGTCAACAGCTCCTCTCAATTTAGTATCATAGTCAAAATTACTTAGCATTCCTTCCAGTCCTGCATCTGGTCATTTAAGAAGATGTTGAAGAGAACCGGGCATAAAATGGAGCCCTGCAGAACCCCACTAATGTGTGTCCACCAGCCCAGTGTAACCCCATTTATTATAACCCTTTGTGCCTGACCCATGAGCCAGTTGCTTGCCCATCATGTTAATCCAGCTGGTTGTTGTCCAGAAGGATACTGTGAGAGACAGTATCAGAAGCTTTAGTGAAATCCAAAACAATCATATCAGCTGTCTTCTCTTCTACACAGTCACTTCTTTCATGGGTGCTCCTCCTGTATTGCTAGTATTTGGAGTGCATGCCATGAAAGTTTGGTGAGCTGGTAGGAGGGTTCAAGGATTCTGGTCTTCTACCATTCAAAGAAATGCTTTAGCTAACTATACAGGTGGTTCTTAATTGTCTTAGTATATGGAAACCAATGCAGGCTCTTAAGATTTTTCTTAAAATAAAAACAGATCAACACTTTAAAAAAGTAAAAAAGTAAAAAAGTGAATTAACGATCCCTGATATGAGAAGATCATTAATTTTGAAAATGAGTGGTTTCTCAGTTTGTATTTTGGCTGATGACAAGCAACTGATGAAACGCAGGAGAGGTTAGAGCAGTATAATTCAGAATTAGTTGAGCTAAACCAGCTAGCATTTGTTATCAGTGGGAGCCCCCTTCTGTCTCACTGGGATGCCCTGGTTTTGGCCTCGTCTTCTGTCTACATATATAAATAAGTTAATCATCACTTTGGATCTATTACAAAGAAGGTCAGTTTAATAGCAGATACTAGGTAGGGCCAACTCTGGCTCCTAGATGTAGTACCTTCTGATCGTAGATACAGAATAGCCGCAAACCACCTGGCTTTCTGGCTCTTGTCTTTCAGGAGTATCCAGAATACCTGCTTGCCTTACAGGTGATTGCTGCAAACAAATGCCTCTGCTGAGCTCCAAACCAGCTGTCTCATTTTCATGCATAACTACAAAATGACACGTTTGCAGAGGGAATTGACTTGTTTGTCCAGAAGAGAATGGGACCCTTGTCAGTACATGCTGGGACCATTCTTTCAGAGACAGCTTTGCAGCTGGAGAATTGCCCAGCAGCAGTATGATGAAAAAGACTGATGCTGGCTCAGTCAATTAAACCAGCAGACAGCTCTTAATCTTAAACCAGCATGCATTCAAATAAGCTGAATTTCTGCATACAACTCAGTATACTTGGCTTCTATTTTGCAGGACTGCATGACATTCAGGTATGAGGTTATCAGGGGATGTGAAGGGGCATTTCAGTTCCTGCTCAATCTTCCCTGGGGCCTCCTCTCTCCTCTTCCCCATGGGTCTGTGTGCTCCATTTCGGCTCAGCCTTAATTCCCTCCCTGAACTGTCTTGTAGGTGTTCCTGTCTCTGGTCCTACCTCCCACGTGGACCTCAGACCTCTCCTACAGATATCTTGCCTCGTGGATGGGATGGGCCCATTGGTTCATACGACTCTGTCTGCCTGACAGATTTTGGACTCACATTGCTGCCTTCTCTTCAGTTCTGTTTCTGGCCTGGTCTTGTTCAGGTCCTGACAGGAACACCCGGATGGACCATGGATCTGGTTCATTGCTTGCCATGTCAGGGGCTACCAAAGTGCCCTGTGACCAGAAGTTGGTCCTACCTTCAGAGAAAGAACAACACACTTTGGGATATGCGTAGGGTTTTTTTGCACAGAAAAGGCTCTGCTTCATTGATCCACGGTCTGAAGGAAACAGTGAACTCTTTTATCAGCCTTTTTAAAGGATGACTCAGTTGTCTGCACAGCATGTGAGGATCTTCTGTGGGTATGTGATGTGGGAAAACCCACAGAGCAGATTTGAACTTGCTACCGACTGTCCAAGGTGGAGCTGACAATGCAGCTCTATGTACTGTGCTGATGAACTATCCCTTTGTCAGCAGGGGGGCCATTCTAGACTGTTACCTGGGTGGAGATTAAAAGAAGCAAAAGAACAGCCCCTCCTTGACTTCAAAATTTAGAGGGCTGAAATCCAAGCTCAGCCTTTCTGAATTTGGATCACCTTTCTGGTGTGTTAGCCCAAGGAGTCAAAGGATAGTTACACCACTCTTTGTGGTTGAAGTGCTGGCAGTCTCATTGCCAAATGTATGCATAGTCATTTGATGGAAAAAAGTTATATTTGGAGAAAGGTATTTAATTCAATGCTTGATTTTATATGTCTATTTAAAAATACTAAAATCTTAAGTTACAGGCAGTTCGTTGTTTGCAGGTATAGTAGCTAATTACCAAGTTACTCAGATGTAATTACAAATGTAATCTAAAAGGAAAATTATCCGAGCCTTTGACATTTCTGTAGCTTGATTTATACTTCACACGTAAAGCAGACATATCCATCAAATTTAATGTTGTAAAATATTTGTGTTATAATTTAATTTCTAATGAAGACTTGAAAAATTCCTCTATGGAAATAATGCATGAACGTAACTGAAAGCCCATATGAGATTTCAATCTCTAAATACTTGAATATAGTATACTACATACACTTGTGTTAGGATAATTTCCTATTACATCTTTTATATGTCCTGTTTAGGGGAATATACTCTGTTTGGCAAGTCAGAAGACTTTCTGGTGAGGGAGTCAACATGCATTTAGATTCAGACTGCTGCATTCAGTGCTCTCTTTTGCCCTGTGGGTGTTAGGAAGCTGTGCTTGTTGTGGCAGAAGGAAGGCAGAAGAATGAAAGTCGTAAATCAGTAGGTAATTGTCATCAGTGCCTGTAACAGTTTGGTTTTATTATTAGCATTGGACATTATACTCAGAAAAAAAGGAAAAGCTGTACAAATTCTACAAACTATGTTCCTTGTAATTGTTCTAGTTTGCTGTAACAAACTCCTGGAAAGGTTTTGACTTGCAGTAATTAGGAACTGTGGCAGAACCTCTGTCCTATTAAGCCAGTTGGCATTTGCTGTCAAGGAACCTAACATCACCCACACAACTCACATTTTTCTCATATAAAAATTGCAAAACCTTCAAGGTAGATTTTGTACAGTTTAAACTCTGCCTGTCAAATATTTGCTACTGTGCAACAGAGGGTAAAAGATGCTTGAAACCAGGGAGAACAAGCAACTGAGAACATGACCTGCTTAAGAAATGAAAATATTTTGGGAAACCTAGCTTTTTAATTTTATCTGCATTTTTTTATCCTTTTTCTCTCAGATTTTAGGGAAATAAGGGGATGTGTCTGTTTGCTAAGGAGAAAATTGACTGGGGAAGTCACCTTTCAAGAAATGAAAAAGACGTTAGAAATGTTAATGAAAAATGTCTATTACTTAATCATAAGAGGTATCAGAAACTGTGTCAAAAATCATCTCTACAGTTTGAGATGAGATATTGTGGCTTGATTTTATCATCTTGTTTTGAATCTTTTTCTTTTTAATAGATTACCAAATTCAGATTAGAATGGATAAGAGAGATGCACTAAGTAGCGAAAGCCATTTCTAATCATTAAAAAGTAGGAGACTAGGTCTGATTATATTTTAGCAATCATTTTTATAGTTAACTTCTGTTCAAACATGAAACAGACACGTCTTCTCTAACTGATTTACACTGAGAAACAAGATAGCTTCTAATATTTAAATTTCAAATTAGATAAATTGAAACTAGCACTAAAGACCATTAATCTTAATTTTATTGCAAACTGACTGGGTTTAGAAGTGACGAATCGCTTAGCTTATTGTATTCCTGTAGCAATTAATAGGTTCAGTAAAAATCATTCTGTGTGTAAAATTATGGAATCATAGAATGGTTTGGGTTGGAAAAGGCCTTAAAGATCATCTAGTCGCTTAGAGAAAATAAAAAATCCTTACAATAGGATTTGCTAATTTTTTAACATCATATCAAAAATAAATATAGCGCACTGAAGAAAAAACAGAAGAGTTTAAAAATTTACATGATGTTTAATATATATGGAGATCAGACTCTGATACAGTTATCCATTAGAACATAATTCATGTTTCAAAGCAGTCCCAAGATTTCGAAGCTCTTATTTTGGAAGGTGAAATATATCAAATCTAAATTATTAAACAAGCTTTGAGATGAATGCTAAAGTAACATTTATATTTATTTACCAATACAGTATACTGGTCACAAATTTAAATAGATTGATATATGCCTGGTAATCAGCACAAATGTTGTGACTTATTAATAAGCAGTGTTGTTGGGTGTTAACATAATTCCCATTTCCTTTTTAAATTAAGTTCTTATGTCTTTATCCAGTGACTTTACTGTGAAATACATGCTTGCTTTCTGTTTAGAGAGCACTAAGTAAAAACACAAGTTGAGGTGGGTATCTAGCTCCTTTATTTAGCTCCTTTTTGTACCTATCTACAATTGGTTCATTTGTAGCAATCAAGTAGGTCTTTTACAAGGAGTCAGGAGGATTTTCTCCCCATTCTGGATTTAAGTCTGAGGATTATGAGACTCTCCTGGAATCTTAGAGATATAGGATTGGACCCTTCTCCGCTGAGTTGGAGTTTCAAAGTTGCTTCCCGTTTTTTAACTCGTCCAAGTGCTGTGAGTGTCAGACTGCTAGGCAAAAGCCAAACCTTTATCTGTGTGGGTTTTTGGAAAGATTGCTACCGCGTTATTGGAAGCGACCTCAAGAGACTCCACACCTTTGATTGCAATGCAGCTATTGAACCTAAATTCTGGAAGGAAGAAATTGAAGTGAAACAAATATATACATGTGTTTGCGTGTATACTTTATTGTCTCTTTTGGCAGTAGAATTGTCCAGCTCTGGTGATTGAAGTCATCGTGATGGATTTAGATATATCCATTTTAATTGTTCATTCCCCAGATTTGGGGACATGTAGATAAGAAAGCGATGAATAAAATGCAGTGCAGGATTGTTATTCAGAGAGATTTCAGTGGTCTGAAGAAATGGGCTGACAGGACTCACGAGGTTCAGAAAGACAAGTGCAAACTACAGCACCTGGGTAGGTATAAATTCGTGTACAAGTACAGGCTGAGGACTGACTGTCCAGAAATCAGCTTAGCAGAAGAGGTCTGGGGGGTAATGGTGGAAAACCGAGATGAACATGAGTAGACAGCATGTCTTTGCACCAAAGGAAAACAACCGCATACAGTGCTGTGTGAGCAGAACTATAGGTAGCAGTTTGGTGATAGTGATTATTCCCTTCTATTCAGCTCTTGTTAGCTTCATCTGCAGTGCTGTGTCCAGTTTTGGATTCCACAGTGGAGAACCATTTAAATCACTGGGATGTTTGAATGAATGTGATGTACAAGAAGAGGCTAAGAGAATGACATATTCTTCTTACGAAGAGAAGGCAGAGAGGAGACGTTGCTGCCTTCAGGTACTTAATAGAAGGGAATGCTCAAGAAAAAAAGTTGCAACATAGGAAATTTTGAACATTAGGAGTACACACACACATACACATATATATACATATGAATATTAGGAAAAAGAATCACGACAGGGTACTGAAACACTAAAAGAGGTAGTGTACAGAGGCTATGAACTTTTTGTCCTTGGGGATATTAAAAAATTCACAAGGTCTTGGGAAGCCTGATCTAAGCTGAACAGTGGGTTGGACCAGACAGGTGATGTCCACCTCCCATCCTAAATTACTCTGTGTCTCTATGACTCAGCAAACTCTCAAACTGTAGATTTATGTCTCCACAGTCCACATCTTAAAGTATACCTCATTTATCTGACTCATGACGTAAAAAAATCAGGTGCCTTGGCTCTTTTTAAAAATTCCTGTGGCTCTTTGCGTGTTTAGGTTTCTATGTAGCTTTACGGAATATTTCTGCCCCTTTTCCCCACCAAACTAATGTGTGATATTTCTGCTATCCTTTCTTTCTCAAAACAGTTTCCAGTAGGAAGCCTAATCCTCTCTGTATAAATGCAGAGTAGCCAAAACCAAGGGGAACCTGTCTGTGAGAGTACAGAGAACAAAACATAGGGGTTTTTCCACAGTTAAACATCCAGATGATAACTGGAAATTCATCTGTATGTTTTTGGATACATATCTTTGAGGAATTTAATAAATTCTTAGATACAGAAAGCCTAATACTTATGATTTGACTGGACAGGATCCAGTGTTACATGTGATTTAGGCAAAGATCACATTTCCTAGGCCAGCACACTAGTTTCTAGCTGTTCTAGCATATGGAAAATCCTGGTGGTGATATGGAGATTAAATTGCTGAAGTACAGTTTTAATTTTGATGGCATTTCCTCCCAAATCACTCTTCATAAAACCTGTTTGCTAAATGAAATTATGCTCCATAGAGAGCATTTTTAAAAAAGGGTTGAGAGGGTTTAAAAATGATCCCTCTTTCATACATAAATTTACTTGCTTTCCCTAGTGTGGTGCAGGAGATCTAGAAGATGAGAATCTGATACCTCAACAAAATCTCAGTCTGGGCAAGTTTCAAAGAGATAGCTCTCTGAATTTAAGGGCTAGGAATATGCAATTACTGTCATGTCTCTGGAATATTTCCAAGCCCCTTGACAGAGTAAAGATGTGCAATGCAAGTGGCTAACTGTAAAAGTATAGAGTATAGATGTGTATATCTTAGCTAGTCACTCTTGGGTCCTCTTTACAATCATGCAGAGAAACGCACACCTGTAAGTCGCTGTTCTTATCTCAGAGCCAACATTTAAAGTGGGAGAGGTGTGTGTGTCATTACCATTGAAAGTTATGAGACACAAATAATACTGAAGATGACAACTTTCATTTTTAAAAATCTTGTTTGATCATATTCCTCCAAAGCTACCCATGAGTAGAGAAATGTAAGGGCTACCCAGAAGTAAGCTTTCCTTTTGTACTCAGAATGTATTAATGGGAATAAAAAGGCTTTCATGACTTCTAATTTGCTCTGCAAAAGCTACTTGGTTTAGAACATAGAAAAAGACAAAATGTTTTTATCAAGTCATTCTGATCTGACCCAAATACATCAAACTGGTGCCACTGAGCAATAATTTTCTGTTCTGTGTTATTGATAATTAATGTACTTGTCTGGAACAGAAGCTAGGTCCTGGATCAGAGGCAAATGCACTTGTCTGTAATGGAGCATGTGGGCCACTTGATGGAGCCACGAGAAACAAGGTGGCCAGCCTGGCTCTCATGGCTCCTGATTGTCCCATTAAAATGGGAGCTTGTGTCACAATATCTAAATCATAGATGTAAAATATAGCAATGACTTTAAAGAGGGAGAAAAATCAGTCTGCCCATTGTCTCTTTTACTGTTTCAACTCCAGCCTCCAGGAGCTCCACTGGACTTTGCTGCTGTGACTGGCCATGCCAAGTTGCCAAACACACAGGCATTTTCCAAGCTTCTCCCAAAACTCAAAGCTTCTCATGAAGGTGTTCACCAATGATAAATAATAATAAGACTGGGCATTGTTGAATGAAGCATCGTTTTGTCATGTGCATGATACTGCATATATATTGTTTCTAAAAATCCTGACAAAACCTTGACAGCAATATGCGGTTAATGTACACAAAGGCATTTTTTAATTCAATGGAGTGGATAAGGACTCAACCAAAAAAGATGGAATAAAAGACATGCCTTATAAAAAGGATGTATCTTAAATGATTGCAAATTATATTCAAACATTCATTCAAAATCATTTTAAAACAACAAAACTGCTTTGAGCAATAGTTACTGCAAAATTGTTCTCCTTTTGAAAGTATTAATTTGGAGGCAGAACAGACGTAATTCCTTTTTGATTTCCTGGTTAGGGTTTGCGGTTTAATTTGGACTTAAATAGGCATACTGAACTGAGACACAGTAATAAATTATGTGAACTGATTCATAGTCTGAATTCTGTGTTACCAAAGAATCTGACCAAAGAAAAACTGATATTTCTCTGTGACTACAATGAGATATCTTAAGGACTGTCATTTCTGCTTCAGAGTGCAGATGTTTGTATTGAACAACAAATGTTGACCCTTAATGTTGGCTCATTCTGTAAAAATTATCTTTTAGTACTCTTCTATATTTTATAATCTTCTTAAAATCTTTATCATCATCATCAACTCAACATACTAATAAATACAATGTAATTGTTCCATAGTTTATGTACTATCATTTGACAATTCATGAGGAATGAAAAGATTCAGTTAATGAGGAAAAGTAGGCAAAATGTAAGCCTACTTAAAAACCATGAGAACAATATTACTTAAATACCATATTCCATACTGAGAAAGTAAACCTTCCTTTTTCTGAAAGGTTTTCTTCACAGTCCAGAGAAGCATAATGAAATGAAATATACATACATATAAAAGGGGAAGAAATTTGTGCGAATACAGAAATCTCAGTGAAATGAATTAAAAGGACCAATGGTATTGTTGTCATGTTTTATCTTTTTTCCAACCCTTCATCTGGTTGTTGTTGGTTTTTCATCACAATTCATAATCCTGCCCACGAGCAGGAGTTTATTAGACAAATGAACTGTCTACTGAGTTATTTGTAAAACTTCTTGCCTTAACCTGATTTGTAAGTGCATGTTTGCTTGAGAGGAAGCTCTGTATTCTTAATAAGGAGTGTTCTGTGACATTCCATACATCCAAGATGAGAGTTTACAGCTATGATTTATACTATATTTAAAAACCATGCAGCCAAATCCCATGAAAAGTGTTATCACAATTTGGATTAATGGCTACACAATCAAAGTGATGCATGGAAATATTAAGCAGTTATAGAAATTAGGTACGTATCTGCTAGAAATATTTAATATCAGTTTAATGTGTAACATTAATATTGTAGTGAGGTAGTTTAATTTTTAACCTCACAAAAATTCTCAACCCTTCACTTGAGTCAAGAACATACAAGAAGTAATACAGCAGTAGCCATGGAAGTTGTTCAAAAATATTCCATGCTGTCAATATGTCATTTCCTTCTGGTTTTCTGATGTTTTTAAGAAAGCTGGTTAGAATATTTTTCTTTCCTCATTTTAGGATCCATTTCTGGAGAATAAGAAAAGATTTAGTTTACCTAGTTTCTTTTAAAATTGAAAAATATCTACTTTTTCCTTTATGTGAAGGAATCAAAATTAGCAAACTGTTTTAACTTTGCTGTCTTTAAGTTCATTCCACACGCAAAAGAGTTGTCCAAGAGTGTCCTGATGTAAGATCTGTGTTAACTCTACAGGGATCTGGACAGAAGTTAGCTTCGATCCCATGTGCTACGAGCAAAAGAGACTGATAGCACAAAAGATTTTCAGTATTCTGGGCGCAGCAGAAAAGCCATTTGGGCTAAATAAACAGATGTAGAAAATTGTTTACTTTACAATGAAACTTTTATTTGTCTCGGAAGACTCACAAGATATAATGCTCTTGTTTGTATGGTAAAACCCAAAATGAAATTCCAGCTCAAAAGCTCTTTGAAGCTCTTTCACAGAAGTATTGAGATCTGTCTGGAAGCTCATTAGAGCTCCAGTAGCATCCCTAACAGAAACTTGTACAGTGTTCAGATAAAGAATAATACATAATTTTAATAACAAAAATTTACTTTTCTTGTGTGATTTCATGAAAACTTGTTCAATGCTTTTTTTTTTCTGGTCTGTATAGCTTATCCTCCTGTCTTTGGTGCCTTATTGACCCCTTGACTGTATGAAGCCACAATTTCTTTAACACAGAAATTGGTGCAAAAGGAGGTGTCTAATTTCTCTAACCCTTCAGTGTAATTTCGGGATATGGTCACAAGAGCTATTTCCCTTTCCTTGCTTTATGACTTCTAAAAGCAAATACCTGAAGAACAGCAGAAAAGCGTTTTCAAGGATTGCAGTGATTTCAGTGTAGTAAAAATCTTGATTTCTGTTAGATTGTGTAAAACACATGCCTTTTTTGAGACTCAGAAAGGTAAGAGAAAGAGCCAATAAAAGAGTCCTCATTAAAACTCCATACCTGTACTAAGGGGGAAAACCTTAACATGCATCTTTGTAGAGTGCTGATGGACCTCTTAGATGGGAAGTTGGAGATTAATTGTACAATGTCTCAGCTTTCTTGAATCATATTAGCTTTCCTCCTGACAAAACAACAAACTGGTACAGCTTAGTGCTTTATTTCCTATTCAGGGGAATTATTCAAGACATCAAATATTCAGTAGTCAGTTTTTAAGACAATTAATTGTTGTCTCTTTTCATTCTTATATGGTTCAGCACTGTTCAATAAGGTTTCAAGGT
Source organism: Cnemophilus loriae (assembly GCA_013397755.1). Taxonomy (NCBI): domain Eukaryota; kingdom Metazoa; phylum Chordata; class Aves; order Passeriformes; family Corvidae; genus Cnemophilus; species Cnemophilus loriae. The sequence continues at coordinate 2,458,131 of VZTF01009271.1, read as the reverse complement.
AAATAAATGCCAACTCTTAATTCCTAGTGTGAATTAAGAGAACTCATAGAGGAACTGGAAGGTGGGAGCTGGAAGGAGAGCTGTGTTTCAAACTAAATAAGGATAGACCAGTGAGATAAACCAGACAATAAACTCAAGTGAGAAAAAGTTTATTTGTTGCTTCTTTTTAAATTGACTTCCATTAATGTATACAACTTCATCACACTGTAGCATGATGGACGTGTTGGCATTCTTATCTGTTGCCTTTTAAAAAAGTAATGAGCTCTCAGACTTTCTCAGTTTGTGTTTCAGATCACAGAAACTGTGGTAAATGATCCAGTTGTTTCCCTGGCCATACAGAACAATGGATTTAGGATGATATCTCAGCTCCCTGAGAGGTTGGGGTAAATACACTGTGCAGTATTAATTGTATTTTTATTAGTGTTTTGCAACAATATATTTGAATTAAAAGAAAATACTTCGGACATGTACAGAAAGGTCTATTTCTTCCTGCTGAATTACCTAGGTAGAAAAATCTGTCTTTTTCTTTATTTCTCCCGAAGCTGTGTATAATGCTAAAATGACTATTTAGTGATTCTTCTAAGCAAAGCAATCAAAGGTTCTTTCTTTATTCCGTCACTTTAATTTTCTTTGCAGCAAAATTGATATCATTACTGTATTAAAATCCAAAAGACAAAACTGGCATTGACTGTAACGAGACAATTTAATAGGAAACAACGATCTTAAAAGTAGTTAAAATATATACATATAATAAAAGTAAGTATAAAGAACTTGAGCTTCAATGAAAAATAATTTAAAAATAATTAGAGGAGTTAGTCTTGAAGAAGGTGTTATTAAAAATAAGTACTGTTCTGTGAACACAACTTTCTCTTTAATCTTCAGCTGACCCTCTCATGATATAGTCATTAACTGTAATTAATTATATTTTCAAATAATTTTCTGTAAACTACTGACATGAGATAGTGTAGTATGCAATTGTTAATTTCTCTATGACTTTACGGAGACAATTTGTACAGCCAACTTTAACCATGCACACTTACTAATTTAATTTTTTATTAGAATGGAACTGTTTAATTAGACAACCAATACCTAACACTCTGATATCAAGGAAATGAAATGTCATCCTCTGGTATAATTAAACTGCAGGTTTCAGAGCAGAGGACAAGTGATCCCTGAAACACAGTATAATTGGATGCTGCTGCATCTCTCGTTTCAAGATATTAATACATGCTTCAGTATATGATGGACTTTCCTTCTATTAGTGTCTCTGCATGCAATAGTTTGGGAAGGAAATTAGTGTACACCCATTAGTTTTGAACTCTCCCCAATTTTTTATTTACTGTCTGGGAAATTTCTCCACTCTACTTCTGGTCACTATTATAAAGCCGAAATGATGGAAATTTTCAGATTACTGAATTGCTTTTTAGAGATTTACGGCGGCTGAGTAGGATTGAACCCTACATCTATCAGCCTAGAATCTGCAGTTAATAAATGGATTTTGCTTATTGCCTATTCCCAAGATAGAGTTAGGGATTAAAATGTCAGAATAAACATAAAACCTCATTTGAAATTAGTAGAAAGAAATTAAAAGAGTGAATGCTTATTAGCTATGAAACAAAAATGTGTGTGGTAAATGAAGAACAAGAAAAGAACTAAAAGAATTCTTTTTTAACATGAGAGGAATAAGTAGTGTTTTTTTAATGATTAAGATTAGAGATATACATTGGACCCCAACAAAAAGAAAAAAAAAACCCTCCGAAAGAAAGGAAATCTCATCAGAAAGTTAATTTTAAACTCTCTTTCCTTCACAGGAATTATCTTTTATGCCTTGTGTAAAGCATCCCTGTCTCAGTATGCTTAGAAATGCCGGGAAACATCTTGCCTTATGCCTTTGGCACGATTTAGTGAAACTTAAAACTTTGGTGGGTTTTGATGGTGTGGTTGGTGGCAGGGGAAATAGTATTTAAGTAAAGTGGTGGAAATTGAAGAATTCAGAGTGGGGATTGATATTTGAAGTAATGACTCCAGCTTTTAAGGTTTTAAGGTAGGGCACATGAAGGAGAGGTTTCAAATCTCAGATGCATTTGCATACTCCAAAGCAAAGTCAGAATATGGATTTGGTCAGTGAACAAAAGCTCGAAACGTTTGGGAATTCAGCAGGTGCAGTTCCTTACAGCAATCTGCGCAGCAACCATGAAGGAACAAGGGACAAATATAATCAAATGGAGAAAAACCATGATGATGTTTTCTAGGAAAAAGCAAAAATGTTGAGCATACGCATTGAGAACATAGCAAAAACAAAATGCAAAAACATGTATGATATAGAATCTAGAAAACTTGCAATTTGCAACACTAGAAAACTCAGAGGTGCAAAAATTTAAATGCAGAAAGAGTTTGAAAAAATATAGAGCATTAAATCAGGGCATTTTTAAAGTGTTAAAATGGCAGGATAGCTTTAAAGCTTTTGACAGATTCATGGAAAAAAAAAATTAAGTGAAGAGCTGTGTTCTGAAGAACAGAAACAGTGGGGGGTAGATTTTCTTCCGTTTCAGATATTTCATAATAATATCTATAGGCATTTTAGGAATACATGGAAAAGAGCTCTTCAGATTGTGTTATAGGAAATGTAAAATTCCCAGTTCAGTTTGTGTCGTGGGCAGTGTTTCTGTGCTTCTCTGAATTATGACGAGCTATTACCAGTGCTGAAGTGGCAATCCTACCTAATGACAAATGTCAGGCCTTTGCAGAGCCTCTGGCTGCCTGGTAGCTTGGGCATCACAATGTGTGGTTTTCATTAGTATCATATTCATGTCTCTATGCCACATATTTATGTACCTGCTTTGTAGCGAAATAAATGCCTCATTGAAATAGTTTCTGACAATATTTTTTTTTTTTTTTAGGAAACTGATTTGCCTGTTTACCACTGAAAATGGTCATACACTTTGAGTAAAAAGAAGCAAAGATAGATATTCAGGAACATTAGGGAACAGAAGAAACAAAGAAAATAAAAGAGTAGGGGAGGGAGAGGAGAGGAGAGGAGAGGAGAGGAGTTCACACAACAGTTATGCTTTCACAAATTGAGCTACCTGTAAATAGAATGCTAGCTGTATACTAACAATGTCTTTTCAATTTCTTTTCCTCCTGGCTTTAAAAAAGAACAAAATGAAAAGGTCAGAAAGGTCAATACAGAAAGAGCTACAATAAGGAGAGGGTCATCCAAAGGATCTAAAGTGGAAACTAAAAAGGACTGGAAGTATTACAAAATGAATTTAAGCCACTGCGAAATAAAAGAAAGAGAAGCAAAGGCAGAGAATGACAGGTAGATTGCACCAGAGGTTAAGATAAATTATAAGAAATGTTTCAAGTAAATAGAGAACAAAAGGTCAGCAAAGGAGACGACAGGAGCTCTAAGAGATAAGAATAATTTATTGACATAAGAGTTGACAGTGCTGGGAAGAAATAGATGAATCTTTGCAGTGTTCACTGAGAAGGCCAGGGAGCAGCAGCTGGCAGGGATAATAGATGTGCTTCCACCTGTCTCCCGCTGGGAAAGAAGAAATGTGGACAGAAATCAGGATCCCTTCAGAACAGGTCACCAAATTACAGCTGCCACCTCCCTGGCCACTATCTCTCCAGCTTTTGTGCAAGGCTTTTCTTTGTATCTCCTGCCACGCGATAGACTCTCCCAAAGTTTTCCTTATCTCTTTGTTGGCCCAAGTCAGCTCTGACACACGCTACAAGTTTGCCACAGAGGCTTAAATCCCTTAAATTTGTAGCTGCAGTAGCCGTCTCCATCTGCCTGCATCTAACTTGTGGCTTACAAATTAGTGACTAGTTTCGTGAATTACAATCTGTCTTCATAGTAGCCATGTTCTGCTTTCAATGAATTTGGCAGAGCGCCTTGAAAGACACTGTGAAGAAAGATGCCACAAAAAAAAAAAAAAAGTTAAAAACTGGCCAGGACTACAGACCAGATGAGGTCTGTTATTTAAAGCTGTTATTTAGAGGGAAAAATGAAGAATAACCCCTGAAGTCAATGGCGATGATATATGGTATATCTCAGTATATGTGTAAGGAGTTGTTTGTGTTGGAGTTCTATTTAGAAAGATGCAAAGAAAATGTCTATATTTCTTTGATTCTTCTAGTATCAGGAGAAGATCAGAATTTTAAGTATTTGCAAAGCTCCAATGGCAACCTTGCTCAAGCCATACAGATGCCAGTGAAATAGGTGCAATATAGTTGCATTAAATGATACCTCTTTCTTACTAAGGATTCCTGGGCATATTGTACTCTATTGTAAAAAAAAAAAAAAAGATGATAAAATTATGGTTAAAACATCAGGCAAATTTATTGCCAGGTCAAGAAAGCTTAGAGCAGAATTTCAACATTTTGATATAAATAAGCATGGTACGTGTATTTCAAGACTCAAAATCAGATGAATCTAAATACAGTGCATTCAGTATAAGAAGAAATCAGTTGCAATTTTTTCTAGCAAATGTGAGATCGAATTTTTCCTGTGTTTGTAGGATCTTTTACTATAATATTTGAGCTAAATAAATTTTTAAATGTGATCATAATCAATACAGCATATATAATTTACATTTTAAAAATGTTTATTTTATTTTTTCTCTTACTTTAATGTTGTGATAAGTCAAATAATTTTCAAACTGAAGAATTATAAATTATCATACAAGTTAACATTAGGAATTTAGTTTTCAATAAATAACAAAAAATACCTCTAGTGAAAAGAAAAGAGGATACATAAGTTATTCAAATATTTCAAAGCTATTGGTATGCTCAGTTTTACAGTAAATATGCACACATTTCTTTTTCCTATTTTCTGTTCATTTCTGACCTCACTTCTCTCAACTATCCTTTGTTTTCTTATTTATTTATGATGACATCTGTGTTTAGCTATACCTTATATGTTGCATTATTGTATTAGATTACAGAAGAATTTCATTTGACTTCCAAGTAAATGTTATCTTTACTGTAAGGTAACTTGCAGACTTTGTGTTGAAAGTTCAGTCTTCTGAACTTTTCTGTTGTCTATTGTACAGAATTACTGAAAACCTGTTACAATGACACAAAAACTGAAATGTAATACTGATACAGATGACAAATCTAAGTTATGTTTAAAAAAACAGTCTCTCTAAACTTTATTTTAAATTATAAAAACATTTTTTTTAAAAAATCAGATGCAGGCATATCAACACAATTTTTTTGTTGTTTTCTTTCCTGTTTAGATACCTTCATCAATAGTGAACCTTGCAGTTGTCTTCAGCATAATTAAGAATTCTGGAAGCTCTGTCTATAGCTTGGGATTTGCATGGTGCCTTATAAACGGAAAATGATACATGTCTAAGTATTAGTGATCCTGGATTTAGCCTTCCAAAGATAGTCCTTGGTGTCTTCAAAGTGATTGTGTTTGTAGACTCAGGACACTCCAAAATTATGTTTACATCTTAACTTGAGTCAGTGCTCCGTGTTTCGGAGGGAAGAAACCCTTGGAGGGTTTGCTTTCAAAAATTAAAATAAAAACCTGCAGAAACTCAGGAAAAAAAAAAAAAAAGAATAATCCTGTGTAAATATTTTCCAATTTGTACTTTATACGTTACTAGTGGACATCACGGAAAAAAAAATGACTGCTGGGGGTGACTTTATAGTAAAAACCTGTGACTCACAGAGTTGGTGGTTGTCTTCTGTGCTGTGCTTAATCACGCTGCCCTGATGCTTTAGGGAACAACAGAAGAGATTGCAGCCCAGCAGAAGAAGGAGTTTAGTAGGTTCTGTACTGAATTCCAGTCAAAGGCAGTCAAGCTGTCTCAAAAATGCATACTTTGACCTGGAACGTGCCATCATCTCTTTAAGACACATGAAACAATACCTTTTACCTCTTCTGTACCAGATCTTAGCTGAAGTGCCTGATGTAGTTTTAGGCTCCCCATTGCAGGAAGATTGTGGGGAAACAAAAAAGCTCAGTATAGAGAAGTAGAATTAATCTGATTTTTTTTAAAAAGGAAACATATGCATTGGGGATTTTCAGTCTTGAGATGAGAAAACTATGGCAAGATCAGAGCCACAGTGAGGGGAAATTGTTTTAAATGCCCTTTAAGACGCAAAAGAGCAGTGACACCACTAAGTGACCATAAAGGAGCCCAGGACTCAGTTCTGTGCATTCTTGGAAACTGGTAAAATTATATACAGGGTAGATAATGCTGAGCACCATGGAGGTGGGAGCAAGAGCTTCACAGGGAAAACCAGTGAACCACAGGGAAAATCTCTCGTATTCTAAAGTCTTACAAAGTTTGTAGAAACCTATTAGATATTGCAAGGAAATAAGCTGTTCTACAAATCCACTATGGATAAGATACAAAAATGAGTTAAAATTGTCAAAAAAGTGTGTTCTGACTGAACATAAACAGATAGCATTATTTATGTGTAGACTAGCAGATGTCCAGCTAGACAGCTACAAATGTTTTCTAAGCAATAGAATGTACTGCTTAGTACCCTGATCACGGAATTTTTTTCCAAGAACATTTTTTAAAGGATAATTCAGAGAAAACTCTGTTTTGAATAGTGTAGAATTAATAATTGATGCCGCTCTGGGACAGGGAGATAGATTTAATGGCATATTTTGATTAGAGTAGATATTCTATTGTATATACCCTGGGAATCATTCTGCTGCTGCAAGGTAAGTGGCAAGAATTGATCTACCATTCTTTCAAATTATTCTTCATTAAACATATCACTGTATGCTCAAGAAATTACGAGCTTTTTATGAAATGCTTAGACATACTTTTTATGTTTTGGTTACTTTCACAGTGTTCAAATTTTTAAATTGGGATAGATAATGTTATGTAAGGCAAACCACCTATGGAAAGAATTTTTAAAAACATTCATCCCAATGGTAAATACTATCGACTCTTGGTATTGTGGGGGAGTAGTGATGATGTCATATCAATCTGTAATCATAGAATCAGCCCAAAAAATACTGTCTGACTACTTATCCTACACGTTTTAAAGCAGGCAATTTAAATATATATAACAACACAAGAATTATCACCCCTATATTTTATAATGCTTTATTTAATAGTGTACTCACATGTACACAAACCTTTTGAAGCAAATTGCAGCATTTTGTTTGCATGTGGTTTCATAGCCCATTCTTTCATTAGCATGCTTAGTTTGAAAGCACAACCAACAGAGTTATGCACTCAAATTAACCGTATGATCAGATAAAACATCATTGTTGCAGTTGTTCATTAGACATGCACAGTCCATGTCCTTCTGATGTAAATTTAAGGTACCACTGGACAAATTGCACACCTGGTTCTATTAATAGCCTACCCAAATTTTAACCACAGAAAATCCATATTTGTGTTCAAGTGAAAGTAACACTGACCTGGATACTACAGATATGTTTTGGCTAAACTATCTCTCAGGAGATCAGAAGTCTGCTGTGGTTAAAAGATTTGCTGTTACCCAATTTATCCCATCCACTTACTCTGTGTTGGCACTTCGTCTCTACCAGGATGGAGGTAGTGACCTCAGGGCACTTGGGTGCCTGAATCTCCCTTCCATAAGCCTAATTTAGATGCAAGGCAAGGGCAAGGCGAAAGGAAAGGAAAGGAAAGGAAAGGAAAGGAAAGGAAAGGAAAGGAAAGGAAAGGAAAGGAAAGGAAAGGAAAGGAAAGGAAAGGAAAGGAAAGGAAAGGAAAGGAAAGGAAAGGAAAGGAAAGGAAAGGAAAGGAAAGGAAAGGAAAGGAAAGGAAAGGAAAGGAAAGGAAAGGAAAGGAAAATTAGTTGCAAGTCTAAGAGATTGGAAAAGAATAGGAGACAATATAGTAAATGAAGTTTCTGTCTTGGATGTGCCAACTCAGGCATGAATTTTCTGCCTAGAAGACATTAAAGTATCAGGTTTCACACACCAGCTAGCAACTTTCCTGCTCTTTCTCAGTAATTATATTATAACTATTACTCTGTTCTTTCCATCCAATGATTCCAAGCACTGACCATATATGAGCAAACAAATGTTCATCTATGCTGAACATTTAGGAAAAAAAGAATTATATTTTGCAGATGGGGAAATGGGAAAAATTAAAATACCTCTTAGGATTTTCCATGAAGTTTGTGGCAGAATTGCAAGGGGAATCTTATTTTTCCAGTCTTTAGACTTGCACAGTATTTCCTGGCAAAATTGTTGGCACACTGTGTGAGAAATATTGTCATCATATGAATAGATGGAAATTTCCAAGGAACAAGTTGTTTCTGTCACTATTACATAGGGATAAATAATTACAGAAGATATATAGCCTCTACATAGTTTCAGTCTCATCTTTCTTGATTTTTTTGCTTTACCCTGTCATTACTTCTCAAATATATTATTAGACCTAAAGGACCAGTTCTAGTATACAGAGTAAAAAGGGTGAATTAACATGATGAAAACTCTTGCTGCTGTGTTGCTGTGCTCTGACAGATACTTAACCTGAGGGGGAAAAAATTAAATGGCAAACTAAGAAAAATTTTTCCAGTTTGAGTAAATCACATAGAGAGGAAATAACGCTTTTCGAAGACATAGTCTTGGATGCCAATATTCATAAATGGAGAAATGCTGGGGTAGATTTTTTCCTCAGTGTTTCCAGGGATGGAGGCCTTACTGCTTCTGGATGTTTCTCCCCAGAAAATCAAAACCTTCATCTATTTGTGGGCCTTTTGCATTATCCAAGTAAATTCCATGAATTTCAATGGAGATTGCATTGCTGCTGTCATTGTCCTGTAATACTGAAGCTTTTGAAAGTTTCTCTCCAGAAGCTGAGGATAAATTGAGCTGATAGGATGACTCTGTGTGCACCTGGCAAGTGGATCATCCATTTTTTTACTGTAGAACACTCGATCCTGCTGGCAAAGTTGTCTGTAGGTATCAATAAATCATTTTCACTCCTATTAACTGTATGTATTTAGAAGAAATTAACTATTGTTGTAGTTATTGCTGCCAATAAAATCTTACTTAAGTTGGAATTTGACTTCTAGCATTCCAAAAACCAGCAAGCATTGCAGAAGAAAAAATATTCTGACCAAACTATGATTGCTTGTACAGCCTCCTTTTGTTACCTGAGTGCAGTCCTTAAAAAAGATCTGCCCCAAAACTGTGAGTGTATCCATCCGACATGAATGTTAAAAACCAGAAAATAAGCATTGCCAGAGGTGTCTGAACCTGCATTGGCAGTACATGCAAAGCACTACTGTAACACTTGCTGCGAAAGAGACACACCAGGATACCTACCCCAGTATCAAAATAAGTAGAAAGCAAACTGCAATTTGATTTTTTGGAGGAGTACCATAGGAGTAATGCTTGATAGGAGGTTTATTTTTGAAGTATGCTTAATTATACTTTTGCTTTCAAAATTAAATTCAGATACGAAGTTTGCATTGGAGTATGTTTGAAGGGTTGTGTTTTAGCCTTTCATTTAGGAAAAGCATTAATATACTCTTCTACCTTCTTCCCCATTTCTTGAAACACACAGCGTCTTACCTTTGAGATCATTGATTTAGTATCAATTAGCATGGAAATCAGTCAACAGGTGCAAAAGCTACTCGATAGAAAGGATGGTTTGCAGATGGTCATGCCCACAAGCAGAATGACCATGAATATCCTATTTCCAGAGCTAACTGATCTGAAAGTTGCTTGAATCTCAAAGACAGCCTAGTATTATCCTCCTATTTGTTGTAGAGACATTTACTTGGAAGAAATGTTGATTTTTTCTTTACTACACACTCCTGCCAAGATGTAACTGCTATTGACAAAAATGTAGAAGCAGATCTAAGGATACACTGAGTTAGATGTTAGATCAATATTGGATAGAACAATGCAGAACTTAGGCATTTGCTGCAACATAGATCCTCGAAATTACATAGGATTTTAAATCCCTAGAAAAATGATGGGAAATTTTAAAGGTTGTACATAGTGCTTGAATTAGGACCTGAATCCTTGTGGTTTTCTCCCCATTTATACACCTATCCGTAGCAACGACACGTTTAAGTTTTTACACACATAGATCTTATTCTCCAATATTTTTTTTTGCTGAAGTCACAATTAATGCTTTCTTTTTTAATGGCCTTTTGTAAGATTTTGTGATTCACCACCATTCAGATCTCCACCACAGAGTGATGGATGGGGCTGGTCAATCTCTATTACCTGGAAATTGATGGGCTGAATCTAATAAAAAAGATAGCTTTCTCAAGTATTTCTGCAAGATTTGTGCCTCCTCTGTATCCCATTTCCTGAAATAGTTGATTTTTATTTTAAGATTGTTTACAGGCTAAGGACACAGGACCAATCCATTTAACCAGTTGATCTTTTCATGTTACATCAGCAAATAAATTGCTCAGTATTTCAATTAGAAGACTACATTTTTTTCAGAGTCATGGCCAACATGCTTACAGAGAACAACATTAATTGTGTCTGCATCATGTTGGCAGTGTAGTCTATCTTTAGATGCATATACCTATCAGGTGTACAATGTGTGATAAACCAAAGGAGCCTCTAAATTATACACCTTTGAGAATCACAAAGGATCCATAATCTAGAATTGGGAGCCTCTGATCCCTGTGCAATGCCTGAAGAGAGTTGTACGCCTGAGAAGACATTTGTGAGCTGCCGATGGAGGACACTCCTAGCAACAAGGCAAAGGGGAAATGTTAAGCCTGGGGTATTTCTGAAACTCCATCTTCTCTGGAAATGAGACAATAGAGGCAAGGCTGCAGATAGATTTCTCTCTTCCCTCAGGCTTGAAACCTGAATGTACATAGAGCTATTAATTCAGACAACAAACTGGAGTTGATTCTTTCTTTTAAAATGCAGTTATTGATGTTTACAGCTTTGAAGAGCAAATGGGAGTTCTACATTTAATATATCCTCTGCCTCATAAGTATTCCAAGTTGTATCTTCTGGCACTCTATGCTCCACATGGCGTGGGCTGTTGCCAGAGTTCTTAACAAAGTATTTGAAGCAGGCAGCACAGAATAAGAAATTTAGGAGGCTAAGAAAGAATAACAGGAGAAGTGAATGGAACATAAATATCAAGCTTTGTAATGAGTGAACTTTTCAACATGCTAGTGGAATAAGTCTTGGGAATCAGACCCCAGGATTCCCCATATTCAGCTTACGATTAGAGAGGCATCGGCTTCTCCTGAAGGGGTGGAAAGTGTCATTTCACTTAGCTCAACAAATAAGGAATGCTCCTGGGAGTAGAAGTTTGATTTGAATACCTAATTCAAATTGCGGCAGGTTTGGACATAAAGAAAGGTAGATGCTTAAGGACAATCATAGGTGATAATTTAGATAACTCTACAATGTTAAACTTTTGTGCTTGCTCTCTTCTGGTTGTCCTGGTGCTTATTTTGTATCTGGTCTTCATTCTGTTCAAGTATCTGGTTGTCAGGCATTTTAAAGTAGGGGAAAATTATAACCTTATTTTGGGACCCTCCTATTTGTCCTAATTTTCAACATTCAAAACTAATATTGGCTAAAATCCTTGAATCCTTGAGCAAAACTATCAAAACAGATGTGATTGATTTCTGCTCTGTATTTCTGTCCTACTTTTGGCTAGGATAGAGTTAATTTTCTTGCAGTTGCTGTGGGGGGAGGGCAGAGCCTGGAAATGTGTGCATATGTCTAGGCTGTTATTCTATACCACTTACATCCTCACCGGTGGGGTGTGGCTTCAGGTGGAAATAAAAGGGAACTGCCACCATTTTTGTTCCTTTTTTTTCCAGGAGAGTGATGTGGTGAACAGCGTGGTGGGATGGCAGAATGAAGATGGTCCAGCTTGGAGGATTTGTACATCATTGGTTTTTTTTGTCCTGGACTCAGGGAAAAAGCCACCAGCTGTGGTACTGTCTGCCATTTTCTCCTTTGTCTTGGGAAGCCACATGGCACTGGCCATGGTAACATCAGGGAGTTTGGAATTCCACAAGCATTTTTTGCATGTAATCACCCTCTTTTATACTGTGTTCTTGTTAATATTGTTGTTGTTACTGTTTGTTTTCCTTATGTCATTACTGTTTTTCCAGTAAATTGTTATTTCAACCAATAATCCTCCTTTTTGTCCCTTTCTCACTGAAAGGGGTTGGGGGAAAGTGAAGCAGCTCCTTGACCCTTAATTTCCAGATGGTTTTAAACCACAACAATTTCATGTCCTTTTTCTTACCCATATCTACATGTAGGTGTTTTCATTTATGAACCAAGGTGTTCTACCATTGAGCTAAAATTGCTGAATGATACTACAGGAGATGGACTAACTTTTCAGTTGATGTTTATACCATTCTCTTTGGTATCCTGAAGTGATGAATTCTTTTTCTTTATTCCTTCAGCACAGAACAACTAAACACTACAGCGAAGACCTCCAAAATAATTTGACAATTATTACTCTGTTGATTTCTCTCTTTATCTCTGTTTTTTCAGTTTCTATTCAGTAAATTTATAGAACAGATTTGTGTAATTTGTATTTTCTTGACTACTCATGCTTCTCTGGAATGATTTGTGAAACAAACATTTAAATGAACCTGTGTGCTCTCTTTTGAAATGTAGGGGGAAATCCTGAAGTGGCTTGGACTCATATTAATTAGAGGAGGAAGAATTTGAAACTTAGAAGACTTTTATTTTCAAACTTGCATCGGTATCAAGAGATGTAGAGAAGCAATGAAGATCTCAATGTGACTGAAAAAGTGGTTAGGTAATTATTGTATATTTGGTTTTATTCACAGGTACATAAACAGCCTGAAGCCTTTCTGATTATATGAACATGTGAGATTCTATGGTGAAGTAAGTCTGGGTGTGGGCAGCATCACCTGTCGCACAGGTCCTCTCTGCATGTGTGTGGTTTTGCCCAGTGATGTGAAGTGTCTAAAGACATTTTTTTACTGAATATTGTAAGGAAGTCTTTAACCCAGATTAGTTTTGATGGTGGACTTTTTCATCCCAGAGCTTGCGTAAGTGGTCTCTTTCAGTGTAGTACAGGAAACTGGTTGCTAAGAGGTCTGAGACCTATTCAGCTAGATAGATGAAACAGTCCATTAGTGACATTTGAGACACAGTTTGGTGGCCTCTCATCATCCTCACTTCTCTTCGGGCTATGCTATCACGTAGTGCATTGAAAGAGGGGCTTTACATAAGATCAGATGGACCTGGAGCATTGAAATGTAAAATGCTGAGATGCAATGATGAAATCTGTATACCTCATGCAGCATCAAACAATACAGCTGGATATATCTAATGTGATATGACAGCAAATATGGAGAAAGAGTGTAGGAAAATCATTAATGCCACCTGAAATATACTTGCCTTTGGAAATACATGGTATATCTCAAGTACTGATTTCTGGAAAAAAAAGTAGACCAAAAAGATGAGTCAGACCGACATTCCTGGAGCAACAATGTATAACCCTGAAGCACAGAAGCAATTAGTAGACTTTATTATCCAAACTAACCACAGAATAATAAACAAGAATGGAAGTTACAGCAGAGTGGCAAAGCACTATGTCCAGTGTTCGGTCATACAGGTGAATGAGTCAGTATTTGCGACGCGTTTTCTTTCCACAGAATTTTATTACTCTTCAATGCAAGCCAAAATAGGTATCATTTTAAACAAAGCTATAGTATAATTAAATTAGAATAAAAGGGGTATTTTATCAACATGATGCTTTGTCATGAGAGAAAGCAGTGTTGAATCACAGGTGGCGTGCTCCCAAATATATTGAACCAAGAGATCTTGACAGCAGAACAATGTTGTTTATGAAAACACAAAATCAAGGGAGGTGTGATTAATTATGCCTGTTCTTGGAAGATGTCAGAATTGATTAGCAGATAAATGGCTCAATGATTCACCTCCTGCAGGTCAAAGTGATTGCACAAAGCTGAAATTAACATACTTAATACAGGGGTTGCCTCAGCAGTTATCCCACTGCAGAGGAAAGCATGAGAAGGTGATATCAACTACTATCAACACCTCTAGCTCGGCTTGTGCCAGCTCTTGATTTCATGGGAGATTAGAGTTCAAGGAACATTATACCAATCATCCTTCACACAAAAAGATGCAATTTTTTTTTTTAATTTCAAGAGTATAAGTATTTTTGGGTGACTCTTTTTACATCTTTGCTATTCTTTCTAACCTGAGTCTTCAAAAAGTCAAAAAGGAAATCTTGCTTAAGTTAATATGAGATCGTGGAAAAAACCCTATTTAAATGAAAGAAAATGGGATATTTGGGAAGTTAAACAGCATATAGCTCAGTATATCTGAAGACTGCTCATTCTAATAGTAAATGTATAGTATATAGGAAATAATACATGAATGTATTGAATAGTAAGAGTTTTGGAAAAACCTTGGAGGTATGAGAAGGTCTATAAGCTTATAGAAAGATCAAGAATTGTACCAATCTTCCAAAAACTGTTATTTCAGTCAATTTTTAAAGTATTATTAATATACATCATAACTTATGTCAGTCATGATATAAAAATATAATTGGAAAAATACTGCAGTTATTTCTAGTTATTTCTACTAACTCTCTTTTTCACCTATAGAAATCAATATGAGAATTAGTCTGTTTTCCTGATATACTGACACTTCAACACTCCAACCTGTAAATGACTCCTAGATTCCTGAGGAAGCTATAAGAAAATGCATTGTGGTAAAATGATGAAATAATTTGGCGTTGAACACCTTAAGAAAATGCAGAATGGCAGGTAACAACTCTATATTGAGTTGAGTGTTTTATATATAAAATATAAGACCATGCATTTTGCTGTGAAGATTTAGAGACACAACAATCAGTCTCTCATTGAGATTAGGTTACCCTGCTGCTCTTGATGGAAAGCCTCTTAGAGCTGCAAGGCTCCTTTGGGCACCAGCTGGAACTGTGTTTGGATGAAGAACAGCAGAAAAAAAGAAAATATTTTAATAATGTACTGAAAAAACAGAACTCTGATATTTCTAGATTTTGAATTATTTGCATTAGCAGCTTAGCAGTGCTCGTAGACTACAAGAAGAAAGCATCTCTATACACACACACACACAGACAGACACACACACACTCTACAGAACCTTGGCTGAAAACAAGAGAATTATGGCACTGCCATTAACCTGTGTGTGACATTTAGGAACTTCAACTTCAGAACAATTTAGTACTGTGTTTTTTAAATAGGGTAGACATTAAATGGAATTGAAAATAAAACATCTAAAAAAAAATTCAAATGAGGTAAAATATGTTTAAAAATTGGTTCTGGTTGTACTCCATGTGAAATTTTCTTTATAGACTGACTAGTGGTAGCTTTGTTATGAACTGCAGTGGTATAAGTTATTTTTCTCATAGACAAACAAGGATTCTTCTGCTGCATTAAAATAATCCCATGGCACAACATTCCTGTGTCCTGACATTCTCTAGAGGACAGCTTTATATTTTGTCATTTATCACAGAAACAGTAACAAGACCATCTAACCGCTTTAATTTGCTCTGGTGAAGAAGATTTAAAGCTGCTAAAAATATATGTTGCAGGATTTTGTCTTTTTTGTGTGCTTTAAGGTTCCTGTATGTTTTAGTGCTATGATTTTCTGAGAAGGGGGTAAGAATATCAGCAGGGACATCCTTGGTTAGCCTATAACTTTCTGCATTAAAAAACCATGCTGTGAATTGTTTTGTCTGATTTTCCTTCCTCATCAGGATAGTGAGTTAGGTGTTTGCACGGCAGAAATCCAGCACATTCATAGCTGTCAGACACAGAGGCAGTAGAAATGTCAGCTGATAACTAAACATCAAGCCTATCATTTTCAATTCTCTTAAAAGAAAATACTGGCAGAGATTTCAGGGGAACAGAGAATGTTTGGGGACATCACAGTAAAGGCACAGTCAGCAGTTCAACCAGCTCAATAAGCAGCTCAGTAGCTGTATTTCAAGGGTCTTTAAGTTTGTTTTTTTTTCTTTTGCACTCAGAGTAATCGCTTTTTTTCTTTTTTGATGTCTGTTTCCCCTATTTATTTGGCACATGGAGATCTTTCCTGCATTTCTCACAGCTTTGCACAGCTTCCTTTACAATTAACTTTTCATCTTCAAGGAAATTTTATCAGAGCAACACAGAAAACCAAAAAGGTTGCTGAAGGGACAACTCCCTAGAGCTGCCTTCATCAGATTGGCAGCCCAGCAGAAACCTGTACTGTAAATTAGTGAGTTTCTTCTCAGGAGCCAATCAAGCACTGATCCTAAAGACTTAAAATTAAGTGAAAAATTAAACCCCAGTTTGAACAAGTGAAAACAAAGTACAGTAGATATCTTCCGCCTTGTTTTGTCTTGAGGCATATGCTATTACTTCCAGTTAGGTCTGCTGAGGTACTTACCACTGCAGTAAGTGTTTCTGACTCAAGAGCACCAGCACAGGAAACATTCCGAGCTGTTTCTACCAGGATAAGCCCATTCACAAAAGGGTCTGATGACTCCATTTTTTAGGTCGCCTTGCTACAGGTACAGACTTTTTCTGTAACTTTCCCATCTCACTCTAAGTAATCTGAAGCCATCATTCAGAAATCAAGGTTTCATCTGAGTGTTAATAGCTAAAGTGCGTTTCCGCTTCAGTAGTACTGACATCCTTAGTGGCTCTTATCTATCATTTAGCATCAAGGCTGCAGTCAGGCTTTCCCACAGGTTCCATGGGAAGATAAATTCTTTTTCATGGGAAAAATCTGGAAGAAACTTTTTCAGATTGACAGTAGAGTTTTGGGGTTTTTTTGGCTTGTTTGTTTGGGTCTTTTTTGGTGTTTTTGGTTTTGTTTGGTTGGTTCTTCTTTGGCTGTGGTTGTACCCTTTTGCTTCTGAGAACTGCAGCAGTTGGGTATAACTGAGTATTTACCCTCTCCTTCGCCTTTTAAACCTGGCAGAATATCTACATGATTAATTTTAGGTCTCTTTTGAACCCCTGTTTAAAAATAAACAAGCTATGAAAGCCACAAGTCTTCTATAGTGATTTTGCAATATACCTAAAAGTATAAGTATCATTTAATTCTATTTACCTCACTCATTAAAGCCAACTTTGAATGAAATCTATATATATGTACATATATATAAATTGTGCCCAACAATGTCAATTACTCTTGCCACATTTTCTTTCCAGAGATGACATCTGCAATAAAGCACTATTGAGTCCTACTCAGCACTGAATTACTTATCTTCAGAATTTTTGCTTTTAGAGAAGATGTCCCCAGAATGAGCAGCTAAAATCAGTAAGGGACACAGGAACCTAAATTCCAAATAATAGATTTTTTTTTACTAGCGAGATAACAGCTAGGCAGAAACTCAAGCACAAAGATGGCCATAATAACTGACTGAGAAGTGGGGGTTTTTTCACGGTGGCAATTTTTTTGTTTGCCTGGCATTGCTGGAGTTTTTTTTCCTTGATGTTTTGCTGATGGTGTTTCCTGTAAATTGCTTTTGAGCACGAAAATTTGCTTTTATTTTGGTAAGATAATTGCAGGCTCTATAACTATACATCTCTGCAGAGCCTGTTGGCTGTAGTTATATCCTGCTTTGGTTTTAAATAACATTTGAGAAAGTAAAGAGACTGCTTGAGAAATTAGAAATTATCTTAGACATTGGCTCTTCACTTTGTCAGTCTCCAGCAGTGAATGCTGCAGAACAGCAGCAGGTTGCAGAATGCAGATAATGCTGAAACCAAATGCACTTTGTCCTATTCTGCTGTAATCCTGTTAAGAGCAAACAGCAGGGCAAAAGAACAATGTAGGTAGCATTATACTAGATGCTTTTGTCCCCTGCTGGAAGGCTATAATTTTATAATGTATCTCTTATCAATTAATTAAAAGAAATAATTTTTCTGTCCAGATATAAAACAGTTTAAGTTTTATAAAACCGATATTTAAATTTTCTTAGTAATACCACAATTTTCTCAATAGAAGGAAAATCTAAACCAGCCCTTCAGAATCGTTAATGAAGTGAAGAGGAATCCTCTAAGTCCAGGTGTTAGCTCAGTGCTGGAAGTAGCCAGAATTATACACAAATCCCTTTTTCCTGTGGGCTGGGTAAGCTAACATGTTACTGATTGGATTTTTCTGTGAATCCAGAAGATGGTGAGTAACTGGGAGTTTAAACTTTCTCTATGCTCTATGCTTCTGCAGACAAATCACACCATAATGCAACTTGCAATTTGATGTCAGAAGAGGTAAGTTCAAAGTTAAATATGGGCTAGCTAATTATTGCACTGCATTGCTTTTCCACACTGCATCTTTGAAATGCCTACATCAGATAGTAACCAGTGGAGGATGGGAGCCAGCAGCACTATGAGGACAAAGGTTTGGAAGCCAATTAGGGGCATGGAACTGGCTGGAAATTCCAGCTTCAAAAAAACTGCCCTTAGATCCATACATATCTGAGGCTATTTCACTATTACATTGAAATTGAGGAGTGTATATAAGTACTGCAATAGGGACTTTTGTCCTCTCTGAGCTCCAGACGCAGAAACCTGTGGCTAATAGGGTGACAGGCCGATTGCTTTGGGGATCCAGCTGGAAGGGGAAAGGAGAAACTGCTCTTGCAACTGCTCTCTAATGGCCTCCTGTGCAGACAATGGAGAGAGAAAGGCAGTTTAGTGTGCTGCTAAGAAATGGCTCAAAACCATTGAAACCATTTTGATCTGTCAAAAGCTCAGCAGATCTCTGCTGCACCTTGTGTCTGAATTTCAGCTGATGGTACTGGGCTCTGAAGTCTACGTAGCTGTAGCTGGTCTGTCATTTGGAAATTCGCTTGTAATTTAAGACTTACAGGGCAAGGAGGCCTCACAAAAGATTTCATGTGAACAGAAGCAGTGAGTACAATGCACCCACTGGCATAATGCAATTATCAGAATTTCAGTGACATTTGAAATAGTGGTTTTAGGCACCATCTTGTCACATTTAAGGTCTTCTGTCACAGGTATATGCAGCCAAAGAAGCAAAAAAAGCCATTGGAAAAGTCTCATTAATAAAAAAAACCAAAAAAACCAAGATAAACAACAAACAAACAAAAAACACCAAAAAAAGGAAAGTTGAAACCACTTTTAGCAGGGTGATATTATATCACCACAGTAATTAGGAGCAACAGAAAACTGATAGATTAATGTGACAGCACACTGGAAAGGAAGGAGGCAATTCAGTTGGATCATTGAATCAATGCTTAGTGCCTCAAATCCCTTACCATTGAAACCAGTGTGTAAACTACTTCTGGCATCAGAAGGAAATTTCATGGCAATTTCTTTCGTAGTAACTAAAAGCTGGACCATCACGGGCTCTTAGCAGTAACTCACACAGAAACCATGAAACAAGTTTGTTCAGTGACAATGCTAAGAACGCTGTGCTAGCACAATAGCAGAATAATTCAAAATCTGTCTAGATTTGGCACTCAAATCTGCTTCACCTTCAAAAATTCAGTTTAAAATTGATCACCACACTACAGAGCTCTCATTAATGTAATGATTATTTGTCCTTGTTTTTCTAAATTATTTTAGTAAACTGACGACTATGGCAAATACTAAGTTTGGCTATGAATTTTGAAAATGTATCCTTTGTTGCATACATGTCCTTTATAGAGGAAAATATTACTCATTCCATTTTACTTCCAATTTTTTCCAGAGCAGAGGGCCATGTTCTTGGCTAAAAAGTTTTTCCAAGGGTAACTTAGCAGGCAGCAACTCCTGTCTGGAGGTGTCCAGTCTCCTCTGCTTACAAAGGTTTATTAGAGTGGACAAGGAGTCACAGTTAGATGCCTATTGCTCCCACTGGAAAGACTGAGGTTTGGGCTGGAAGAAAAAGCCCTGCTTCCTACAGACAGGAAATTGTGCTTTTCACCTACATCTTTTCACATTAGAGAAGCCAAGAAATGACAGCACTAAAAGTTTCACAATCTTGCTGCTGCCCATAGCATGTGGTATTATCGTATAACCTGTAGTAAGCATTCTCATGCCATTTTTTAACACTGTGATACATCAGATAACACTGTACTCAGACATATTGATCAAGAAGTATTTAACTGGCATGTCTTTACTTAATCACTGCTCAAAAACTGTGAAAAGTGCATTGAAAAATTACTTGACAAACAGCCAGGTTTGCCAATCTCCAGATTTTATTGTGGGTATCAGAATGTTTTTTGCTTTTCTTAAATATCCAGTAGTACAGGACCTTTGAGCACAAGGATAACTTCTTTCCCCTTTAAATTAAATAATTAAATAATAAGATTTATCTGCAATCAATTCTATCAGCTAGTTGAAGGAAATGGATCCTCATCAAAGTGTGCACTATGGAAATACAGAAAGCAACAAAAGACCTTTCAAAACACTTTTCTGTTTCAAAGAACCTTTCAAGACAGACACTATTGAAAGTTTTCAGTGGCAGTAATGCATTACTTTATTTCCCATTTATGCAGGCACACCTTGAGACTCCTCTGGAGGTACCTATATTGCATGATAGTACTTTGTTCAGACCTCCAGGTTAAATAAAACCTGCTGGTTTTAAGCTCAAATGTGCCAGCTGAGGTCCAGAGACATTTTGGACCAAATTAAGAAACAACAAAGCTTGTAGTGAATGTTGAGAATGGACTTTAACTCAAACAATCTCACAGAAATTTGCATTCCTGCATTCTGAGCCCAAAAGTGGAACCAGCTTAGACATGCTGCCCCATTTACTCCAGAGCTTCCTATGCTGGTGTCCAAGGCTGTGCAGGACAGCAAAGGATAAAGTTGAGTTTGCAATGGGCCCCAGGTAAAGACAGAGCTTAACTTAGATGGGATGGAAGACTCCTTCACTGGTCCATTATGTTTGGGGCATCTGAACAAGGGTTTGGGCCCCTATTTACCTATTTGCACATCTTGATCTGACTTTGAAGGCATATGTATATGTGTTCTTATATCTAAAGCTCCTGTTGAACAAATAAAATTGACCTAAGGCAAATACTTTATGGGATTAGGAAAACACCCAAACTTCAGTATTGTTCAGCTTTTGGTTCACTGTGACAGCAAGAAACATACTGCTATCTTTGTATGCCATTACCAAAACATATAGTTTGCATGAACAAACTAATTCAGCAATGTCAGTGTCAACTAAATACTGTTGAGCATGTTCCATGCTGCTTCTCCTTTACATATAAAAGGATTCATGGTCTTTGCTAGTTTTCTTCCGCATACTTTCCCGGTTTAGGTACAGAACATGAGTTTACACTAATTTAAAACAGTATTACTTAAACTAGTACAGATTACATGTATAGAAGGATTTATTTTTGTTTAAAATTACCTCATTTAAATTTAATTCCCAGGCAGCTTCATCTAAACTGAAAGAAGTCCAATTTAAAATCACGAGTTTTCAATTGTTCAAAATCATATGTCAAATTGATCACTACTATTTTTTACAAAAATAAACACTCAAGCTAGATTTTCCTGTGCCCTACGTCTAGCATGGATAATTCAGCTTGATACTTGAAGCACTGGCATTTGGTGCTGCTGGTAATTTACAAGAGAATGTTCACTTTGTGTGGCTGTAAATGCCCACTTAAAGTAGAGCTCCATTCCTTTCACCATCTGTGATCAGATTCACAGATCAAAGTCTGTCCTTGCTTACACCAGAGGAAGTTCTTCTAAAACGGGTAGACAGAGGTCCTAAAGCACAATAAAAACAGCCACAAAAAATTATAGTCAGAGCCACTCTGGTGGTTAGAGTGAAAGATAGCTGTGTATGAGCTAGCATAAGAAGTTTTGTCATTTTGGCAGCACAAGCTTTGGAATGGGCTGTCCAGGGAAATGTAGTCACCATCCCTGGAATTGTTCAAGAAATGACTGTGGGAGGCCCTTAGTGTTATGGTTTAGTTGGCTTGGTGCTGTTCAGCCAAAGGTTAGACTCAATGATCTTGGAGCTCTTTTCCACTTTTAATGATTCTGTGATTGTAAAACGACTTCAAATATTGTATATTTGAAGCCACTGCTGGATCAAATCCTGTATAAATCCATCAAATGGTTTGTGTGCGTTACAAATGTTTTCTTGGTTCCATTTGTAACGCAAAGAAAATAGTAATATTTTCACATAGTAATAGAAATTTTTAAGTTGTATGGTATCTCTTGAGATCATGTAGTTCAACTTCCCTGGTCAAGCAGGATCAGACAGATCCAGCAGTCCTGGAGCTTGTCCAGCCAGGTTCTGAATATCTTCGGGGCTGGTAATGCCACAACATATTTCGACAGCCTATTCCAATGTTTGACTGTCTTCACAGGAAAAATTAAATTTATTGTGTTCAGATGGAATTTCTTTTTTTTTTTTTTTTGCTCTTATCCTGTCAGTGGGTAACACCACAAAGAGTCTGGCTCCCCCATCTTTCTCTCACATCAGGTATTTGCGTACCTTGAGAAGATCTCACCTGAGACTTCTCTTTTCCAGACTAAAAAGTCCCACCTCTACAGTTTGTTTACATGTTTTCTGTCCTGTTCCTCCTCCGTCAAGGGTACGTCTTGGTCCAAAACTTCTTTCTGGCCTCAGGGGCAAGACCAGGATCCCTAAAGGCCAGTTTTAATAGTAAAGACCCTTTTTGACTGGGAGAGAATTTTTCTCTCTCAGTTAGGTTGACTGAGGCTGATTGAAGTGTGTCTGGGGTCTTCCCTCTATCACTGCCAGCAACTGCTTACATGGGTCAGGAACTAGTTTTAGTCTTCCCCTGTTTAACAGGACCTTGTTATAGGCTTAGTTCATCAAGAAAGAGAAAGTGGAAGATTCCTGATGGAGCTGCCACTAGACCATGGACTATACTGGAACCAGTTTATTATTCCCTTTAGATTTCAGGCAAAAGGCTGATAAAAGCATCCAAAACAGCCTGGGGAGGTGATCTGCAGCTGGTGACAGCTACACGTACAAACGATTAAGGAAGGAGTGATGATCAATGCACTGTGAATTATTAGTGGGCAGCTTCCAAATGAAGCAAGTTAATAAAAATAGGGTCTAATTAAGCCATGTTCCCTGTATCTTACCTCTGCCTGCATACCTGATGCAATGGCTGTTATTCAGGTAACCTGTCTGGAAAGTACAAAAGAAAAGAAAGTAGTTTGTTGCCCCTCTTGGAAGAAATTAGGTAGGAAAATAATTAGAGAAAACACTACTGGGAATGTGATTTTTTAAATGATTTCTGTGGGAAAAAAAAAGAAATCTGACATACTTCATGTTAAAACATTCTGGGTATAGAACTGCTGAAGATATGTAAGACTGTACTTTGGGTGCCAGAATATACAAGGCTACAATTCTTATATGTTCCTCCCAGTTAAAATTATAATCACCATCTCAAGAAATGGTTTCAGTAACTTTGCTAGTGCAAGCTCTTTCCTAAGGGAGTTCACACTGAAGCAATAGTCTCCTGAAGCTGGCATGAGAAGTCTCTGGAGCTCTTTCCACCACCACTGTAATTCAAACAAAAAAAAAATTCAAGCAGTGGGTACTGCTTTTAGTAAAGGAATGGAAAATGGAAATGCTGAAATAAATAAGACTTTGATAGGCAGAGTCTGGTCTCCCGTGTAATTACTGTGAATTTTATATATTACCCAATAGTAAGAATAATTTAATTTATATATGGCTGTAGGATAAGTTTTCTGATTTTTGACAGTAGTGGTATAATTTATCTTTGTTTTTTAAATATTTCTGCTAGGAAAAAAAGAAACATGCCAAATTTTTCAGAACTTTTCTTCCTCAGCCATTCAGAAGAAAATAAAATCTGTCCTTTCAACCTTTCTCTTGCATTTAGTCTCTTTACCTCGGTCTCTATTGCAAAAATTTTTATATGGACTTCAGGCATAGGTTTGCCAAGCGGGAAGAGAGAAGCTAGAAAAATGGGTGTCTGTCCACTGACACAGTGCACAATCTCCTCTCTACTCCTGTAGCCAAAATTCTCCCCCTAGGAGAAGTATTAAAGAGACTGCTATACCTTTCCCAAAAAACTTCAAGTTTTATCTTATGATCCTTTATTTCTATTTGTTCTACTACATCCATAGTTGAAATATTGTTGAAATTCCCAGAAAAGAAGGAGGGATACATTTTCCTCTTCAGAAAGTATATGTTCTGTGAATAAGGTGGCTGACTGGAGAATTTTTTCTTGAAGATTTCATTATCGAAAAGATGTGGCTAATATGAGATTGTGGAGAATTTTAAAATATTTTATATGTGTTAATGTTAAGATCTACATGCCTTTCTTTTAATTAATTGGAAGGGATTATATTTGTGTTGCTCTGAGATGAGGCAACGAATGATACACAAGCATTTCAGCACTCAGTACCAATGCATTGGCCACATAACTAAGGAAATAATTTGGTTATGGAATGTGAAGTTTCTGCCAGATCTTTGCTTTTCACAAAGAATGCTCAGGAGCAGCTGTCACAGAAAAAATTAAGCATCAGATTGGCTTAGAAGAAAAAGGCTGAGAGCTAGTGAGTCTAGCAATGTCTTGGAGAGAGTTCAAATCTAGAAGAATCACTTCATGGATGGAAAGCAAGATGGCCTATTACTCTGTTATGTTACTTTCTTTCTGTGAGTGACATGATCAAATAAATATCCCACAACAAAATTTAAATTTAATTTATAGTTTCAGGGCTTCCTTTGACTATGTATAATTCTAGGGTTTTCTATGTAATAGTTAAATCTTTTTTTTCTCTTTTAACTGTTCCGCGATGACTTTTGTAATGCGCCACAGCTCCCACAGGGCTGTAGGAAAATATCTGTGCAACTTCCATAAAAACAAATTTATGTTTGAGAGATGCTATCTGGTGAGAAATTTTGACTTCTGACAATCTTTAGGATGTGACTATGGGAAACTCTAAAACACATTTATCCTAAGTGTTTCCTAATATGTCTGAGTTTGTGTTGTTACCTAACAGCAGACTTTCTGTACTATATTATCATTGAATAGCAGGTTTGGAGGCTCTGCTGTTCCATCTTTTATCCAGTAATTTAAAAATCCACTTAATAGTGGTCTCTCTCTCTACTTCTCTGTTATAAGTGGTGTGTCATTCCACCCACAACATCCACCCAGTTTGAGTTCATTTAACTTGAACGTAGTCGAGTGGCTTCTGCACAATTGTATTAGTACCCCACTGATGCATATAAAAGGATTGAGAATTACACTTTCAGTTGATTTTTTCCTTGACAAGCATTTCTAATTTACCACTTGTCCTGTTTTTAATCAGATTTGAGCTTCTGTCAGGCTGAGATGCATTCTGTTTTTAATGAAGCAAATTGTTGATTAAAGCCTTTGATATCATTAAAATTATTTGGCTCTTATTTTCTATTCTTTTTACCTCTGTTATTAAAGAATTATGCTGAATTTGGAACGACGAGGCTGACAGCAATATTGGTAACAGTCTAACTCTTTATTTTGTTGTTTGTGCAGCCTTTATTACACTAATACAATAAAGTCTTTATTACACTAGTGCAATCCTTTCTTCCAGGGCATAACCAGAAGTGATCCATTTAACGTTCAAACCTTTCCAACTCAAAATAAATTTAAAAGAAGAAAAAGAAAAAAGAAAAAAGAAAAAAGAAAAAAATATGTGGTTTTGTTGTAATCAGTGTCCAAAAAAATATATATCTTCCTTTTTCATTGTAATGCAAAAGATAAAATGGCTATTTTAAGTGCAGTCTAACTGATTATTTATGAGGGCCATGTTATTCTTGCTTTTGGTAAGGGTTATTTCCACCCATCCTACCTTTGCCCAACAACTAGACTGGAACCTTAAACGTAATTGAATATTATCCTAAATTTAACTGTAAATGACTTTCTGGTGTTCCTACTGCAGGAAACTCTAAAGTACCATCCATTGTCTAAAGTTATAAAAAAAATCTTGACATTAAAAGATTAAAAATCAAAAAGCAACTCCCTGAGCCCCCAGTCTACTGCTAGTTTTGCTATTCTACTTGCTGTTGACGTTTCCTAACTTTTTCTTTCAATGATTTTAAATATTCACTAGGTATATGGTGAAGTTAGACTCCTTCATTTTTTATTTCAGCTTCTTCTGTAGTCAAACAGTTCTTTTTTTTGCAGCAGTGATTACCTCTGCTGCATGCACAGAGAGCAGGGCTGTCCTACACTTCCCTAGACTATTATAAGGAGTTGTTATTTGCACTTCGTGTGATAGTATCTCAGTTCCTTTGCTCTGCTTTCTCTGTGTTTGCTTTAGCATGATCTCATGTGTTCTGAGTACAGGTGATAGGGATTTTACTCACCCTCCCACATGAGCTTTTTACAATGACATTAATAGTTCTCTATCTTCACAGTACCAGATCAATTGATATATTCTTGACTTGGTTTTTAGCCTTACACTGTGCTATTGAATCATAGTTATCCCATGATTACCTAATGCCACAAAATACCATTCTCCTTTCTTGCTTCCAATCAATAAATTCCACTTCAGAGTAGAAATCCTCAGTATCAAGTGGGTGACCCTGCACTTTATTCTCTTAAGTGGCATCTCTAGAACATACAGCATTAAAGACAGACAGTGTTTTCCTTATTTTGAATCTTCTGATTCTCTGCAGTACGAAGGCTATTCCATCATTGTCAGATGTCATCAGGAGACTTCTACTCCTTGTCCTAGAGTTCCACATTTAGAGGAATTTGTAAGTGACCTCAATCTCTACGCAGGAGCTTTGTTGATAAACTCTACACACTCAGATTGTATATTTAAACACTCTCATTTTTGTCTCTCCCCCTCCCCCCACCAATGAGTCAGTCTCTTCTCCATCTGAAAGGATTTTATTAATCTCTACCTTCTTCAGCTGCACTAATAAAATGTCGTACATGACATCCCATCAGATGATTTGTAGTAATCCAGAGAGATTAGATCAATTGCATTTCATCTGTCTGAAAATTTATATAGCTCTTCATGTAACAATAAATAAAAATAAGATTTGTTTAAACAAATGTCCAAATGATAACAAAAGATTGCATATTAATGCAACTCCTCCAAACCAGAACATGTAACTGTTTATGTCTTTTTAAATCTTCGATGAAAAAAAAGTTCTGCTGCCAAAATCCTTCGTTCTTCAATTTGTTGAATTCATCGAAGTAGAGCTGAAAAGGAAAAAAAAGATCATTCTTCTTTGCAACATATTTTCTTGTTTGGAAAACTGTTCACACTCTGGCTTAGATCAAAACCCAGGAATGCTCACATTTACTTGGAAACAGTATGGTGTTTTGGTGCTAGGAACATCCACCTGTCTGCCTGTCTTTCTGCTCCTGGAGGACCCGGAGCTAGAAGTTATGGCACCCAGCAGGTGCTTTATAGAGGCACCACAGAGATGAGCTGGCAGAACACCAAGAAAAGTTTCAAAGCTTGTCTGGTGGCAGGTTTCCAATGGGATTTCGTCACAATTGCACTATTTTAGCATAAAATTTGTTCTGAGAAAGTAAAAAAAATTGCAAAAATAAAATATTTTCTCTGGATTTTCTGACCAGCTTTAATGGTAATTATTCTTGCTATGGGAGAAAGCAAATAATCTCTGTGTGCAACACAGATTGGGAACCATTTAGTGTGTTGGGACTTGCTCTAAACACACTTCTGGTGTCTCCTGTTGGGGTTTTAAGGGCACTAAGGACCTACCTGTCCCCACCCAGCTTCCCTGTGTCTTCACCCCCACCCTGCCCACAGCCCAGGACCTCATGTCAGCCCCCCACGGCCATCAGTCCCTGTCTCACCGGTGCTGATGCAAGGCTGGTCTCCTGCTCTCCACAGCCTTGCCCAGCCCAGACATGGGGACACATGACAAAAGACCTCCACTGCCTCCAGTTAAAGTTGATGCTACATTGCCTGATTAATGCTTTGATGAGACATGCTTTTAACCATCCTGGTTTTCTGGCTGGATCATAGCCATTTCTGCTATCACGGGTATACTGAGATCTTAGAGCTGGCAGCAAGTCTTTGATGGTTAGAAAGGTCCATTTTTATCAGAATTCTCACTGTAGGTGAGAAGGAAATGGGTTTGGTGAAGCAAAGTGCCTTGCCGAGGTCACTAGGTCCTCACAAAATTCAAACTTTTCTCACAAGTTGCAGCCTTACAACACATTTTAGATTATAGCGTGCTCTGGATTTATATGGTTTGACGTAAATGAATTAATTTGGTTTGGAAGTCTGGTCATAAGGCAAAATTGAGGGCATAAAGTACTTACACTGTAGATCTATGAATATTTTATATTTTGATAAACCTAAAGAATTGGCCCAGGATTTAATCATATCAAAATTATTTCTTATTATTAGCTGGTGTAAAGCAATAGCTGACAATGAACTAGGATTATTAACTGTATGTAAGTGTCTGGAAAAAAGTCTACTTGCAAACTTGAAAAGAACTATAAATATAATATTCAGTGTTTGCAAAAGCTTCAAGCTGTGGAGTTGATCCATCTGAAAAACAGTAACCTAGGTAGCTTTTCTGAAAAATAAAAAGATTTTGTTCTTCAATTCACATCACTTTCCCAGTTCAATTTAGTGTGATCAAATTTATGAGCTGGAACAGTGGGATGAGGAGGAAAACAGAAATTTCAGAGTGTTGAAAACCAGCCCAGAATATAAGACAAGAATGTGTGTATTTAAGCTGGCATTGACTTCAGAAAGGACATAAACTGATGAATAAATAAGTAGGTTAATTAGAGCTTTCTTTTTTTTTCTCGTGTTTATGAACCTTTCTAAATGTGTTACCTATTTCTGTTTGCCTTAATTTAAGCTGACGGTGACTGCTGCCTTTTTGTGGCAGTTCCTTTAGCTGGAACTCTAGAATATTCATACCCAGCTTGGATCTCCAATATATTTCTTTGTGGTAACATAAATATTGTGCTTTCAAGGCTGCAGGAATCAGTTTGAGAATCTAAGGAACCAAGATGAAGAAGTGTCATTTCTCAGATGTTCCATTAAATATTACAGTTATTTAGGAAATGCTCATTAACAACAATTATAGCCCAGAATGTGAAGTTTCTAAACTGAAACTTGCAAGCAGAAAAGTATTCAGGGCTTAGCCCCAGCTTCAAATCCAATTCGCATTTCAGAATATTGATGTTTCCTTGTGCAAATAATTTCAAATGCACAGTTACAAAACTATGTTTTATCCTACTTAATATACATGGTATTTAAAGCTTATGCTCCAAGACACAAACAAGTCATTAAGCCACACATTTCTTCACATTGAGAAATGTACCCTATCAGCAATTTATCCTGTATTTGTCTGTGCTGGAACTTCTTGGTCCTTCTTAAATTATCTGGTGGTAACCACAGTGAGACAGGGTGCCGAGTAAAACAGGTTAACGGTCTGATCCAACCTGGCAGTTTTTGTAAAGCTAAGTCACAAGCGGAGGTGGCTTTATCTTATAGATAACAATGATAATTACATGCTTGTTAGTACATCTTGACCTAGTTTTCCCTTGATTTATGCAGAAGGTGACAACTAAAGCTAATCTATGACAACTATTGTTAAAGCACAACTATTGTGGAATTCTAGAATCATTTAAGAGCAAACACTTTTGTTTCTGCTGTCTCCAAATATCTTTGTAAGCCTCTATACGTGTAAATATTCTTTTGTCTTTGTATCTCCCAAAGTGTGGCAACGCTAATGGCGTTTGGGTTCTGTATATTATCACAGAATATGTAATGACTGTTTATTGCCCTGTCTGCCTCTCTAATGTATTTATAAACTCAAATAACTGCTGTATTAGGAATTATACCACATCTTAGAAATTGTGACTTCGAATGAACAAAAGCGTGGTATTCTTTTTTTCTTCTATTCTGTTTTCTAATACTTGTTCTTCCCCCCTGCCTTTTTTTTTCCCCCTTCACCCTAGAATATATCCCTTTTACCCCCATTTGGTTTTCTTTGCTGAGAAAAAAGTAAATGAAGACTTTAGGAGTTGGCTTGCTGGTATTACTTGCTAGCAGGACTGTGAGGTCTGAAATATTTCTTGAACCAACCTTTCTGTGCTTTTATTCAGTCTTTTTGATCAGCTGGCGTGACCCACAGAGATACTATGTTACTCCAGTAATTTGCTGTCTCTGCACTCCTGAAACATAAGGAAGTCAATAATGTTAAATAAACTTCTAGTGTTCACCTCCTGTAGATTTCAAGTGCTTCCTGTCTTCATGAAATACACTTTTCTTAAAGTGTAAGCTCCGCTGGCTATAAACTGTGATGTTTTATGACTTAAAAAGTCCTGGGTACATTTATTTGTCTTTAACAAAAAACCAGCTTGGCAATGTGTTAGGTGGCTAACCCTGCAGCGAATGGAGAGAGGCAGGCACTGCCAACTGCAATGCACCAGTCCAGAGCGCCGGGCACAGAGCTGCCCGAGGAGGCTGGTGGTGGCTGCAGAGCAGGCAGCTTGCATTTTGCTCCTCTGTTGACTTCAGGACCTGACTGGGATTGAATGGAGAGATTTACATTAGTCTGCAGTCCTTAGCCTGGTCACTAGCGCTCTCTGTAAGACAAGGAGGGCTAGGGCATATACTTGTTTCAAAAAATTACCAGTGAAGGTGATATTTGAGTGGGATGAGTTTACCCATTTTTGGAGATGGGAGGCCTGGATACAAAGCCTTCTTTTGCTTAAGGAGAGGTGTATTTCATACTTAACTGAAGTTTCTTTAACCATCAGGTGTTCTGGGTTGACCATTTTTTGAACTTCTTTCATTTTGCTAAAAACAATAAAAGATTCATTGCCTCAGAGACATGGATAAAGGAGGAATGCCTGGATCACAGAGCAGTACCCAGCAAACTCACAGAGAAGAAAGCACAGCAGAACCACCAAATCAAAGTAATAAAAATCGGAATATTAAAGCTCTGTCTACATTAATATTTTGGTTTTGAGCTGCAATGCAATACTGAGACAAATCCCTTGATTGCTCCTAACAGTGGTTTGGTTCAAAAAAAGGTTTAGATGCAAAAAAATTAGACTCCTTTCAGGGATAATGACATTAGAAACTTTGCTTCAGGTGCTCACTGAATGCGGTATAGCCTCTAATGGGAAAATAATGTTCCCGAGCAAAGACTACTTCTTCCAGCAGGTTGAAATCACATGTGGTGTGGTGCCAGGTCCAGGAAACCCATGAGCTTGAATTAACCCCCCCCTAACTGCATTTATTAGAGATGTAGAATTCTCAGCAACTGCTTTGATCTTCTTCTGCTCCTCTTGTGCTGAAGTTTAGATCAGCACAGAAATAAATATAGATGATATTGGACCACAAATGAAAAGTTAGGTTTTTGAAATGGGTGGAAGAAAGAATTCAGCCATGAAAATGGATGCTGCCTAGACACCCCTAATATTAGACTAATTTTAGAGCAGTATGCAGAAAACGCTTGTTGAGATAGAAGCCATTGAACTGAGAGGCAATGGGAAACAAGAAAACTTTTAAGTATCATTAACTCATTTTAATGTAATTTTCTTTAGTTTAGTTGGTTATTGAATTAACAGCCCTGAATACAAGATAACACATAGCCTTTCATTGAAGATATGTAGGCTACGTGTACCCTCTTACGTTCCAGCTATTGAAAGTATTGCTAATAAAATTTCTGAATGCCTTCAGATCACTCCTTTTGATATGTACAGTGTCATTTGGGAAAACTGCACTAATGTATTTTTTAAAATGCCTGAATGGCCACTTGTTGCTGTTGTTAAATGTAGTTCTGTATTCATGTGCAAATGAATTATTTAATAGGATATATTTCAGTAAAATTTCTATTTTTCTTTCACAATTGCTGTTTTACCTTTTTAGATACTCTCGTAGGAAAAGAATCCAGCAATTTAAAATAACACAGAAAAGTAGATCTTGGACTAAACCCTATCAGTTGTTAAATTAAACTGCTTTCAGTTACATTGAAATGAAAGCCCATCTACTGATAAAAACAGTAGTATTAAAAGTATTGTACTGTATTTTAGAACACTCTAAATCAGATAGTATAATCTAAAATTGCATCTCTAATCATCTGCTTTATCTCCTACTTTTGGTGTGGTTTCAGCAGTTAATAAGAGAAGAAACATATAAAGTAGAAACAATGCCTAGAAATCCATAGTTTCTTGGAAATCTGTATTAATTATAACGGCATTTATATAACTTAAATATCTGATCGTCTCGGAGAATAGTTGACACATTTAGTTGATAAAGGCTTTGGAAGAAGTGTGTTCAGCAACACACTGCAGCAATATTTCCAGGATTATTAGAGACTTGACAGATGCTTGCAGAGGCTTGGGTTAACAATATTTTCAGACAAAACCGACCAGTTGAATCCAGTAAGGAGAGCTGCAGCTCCCTATTCGAAAACAGTTCTTGACTCAGAGGTGCCTTGCTCCCAAAACGACATCCAAAATCTAAAGTTAAATGCATGGGAGGAAGCAACGTTAAAAGAGGAAATCAGAAATACAATACTGAGAAGGGCACCCCCTAAACCTGCCTGATAGAAAATGTTGGGAACTTCCTGAAATTTTGTTTTCCAGAAGGAAAGGGCTGGAAACAAGCCCTTGTCTCAGGGCAACAGGCTGACTTCTCTGTCTAAGCACAAGGAACATAAAATTATGTTTTCTAACGCCTGTGTAACTTGAACTTTTATATTCATGCAGTAGAGTGGGCAGACATCTTTCATGTGAGGGCAATGCAGCAGTT
This sequence comes from Cnemophilus loriae, assembly GCA_013397755.1. Classification (NCBI taxonomy): domain Eukaryota; kingdom Metazoa; phylum Chordata; class Aves; order Passeriformes; family Corvidae; genus Cnemophilus; species Cnemophilus loriae. Next base: position 2,425,455 of record VZTF01009271.1, on the reverse strand, counting down.
CCTCAGGCAGCAGTAAATCTGCCTGTGCTGCCATGATACAATGCACATGGAATGGCACGGGATCCTCTTGGCTGTACTGAGGAGCTGAGTGTGCTATGTACAGCAGATTGCAAGATGCGTAGGTCGAAACATTACAGTCGCCATATATGTGGAGGAAACATTAACTAATATTTGTCACAAAAATGTGCATATCTACTTTTACAAGCAGGCTTTTACAATTAGTACATTTAACACATCTTGTGATCAACAATGGCATTTGGCATTTGGCTACTGGAAAGTGCAAATTGCCAAACTCTGGACAAATTACATTTAGTAAGAAACAAAAAATACAGTCTTAGCTCTTGGAGGAATGTAAATTAAATCCTAGGAGAGGAACTGCTACCAGCTAGCCATGTCACTAAGCAGGAAATGTAATGAATACTTAGATGTTATTTTAGAAATCTTTCACATGTGGTTGAATCTGGCCACAGCTGCTAGTAAGCCACACAGCATCCAGACATGAAGTGTCGGATACTTCAGATCAGAGAATAGTATGCCAAAGAGGTCAGATGCACACATCACCCTATTTCAATCTAAACTTCCATGAGCTTAAAGAAGATTGAAATAAATAGGAAAGATTTCCTTCTGCCACGGCAGCTAAACAGTAAAATAGCAGGGTTTTTTCTGTGTTAGTAACAAATTTCCTTTTGCATGATGGTGATATTTGAAAGCCAGATCTCTCTGTGTTAGATCAGAGTTCTACCACTGAGTGAAATCACTTTTGTTCTGAAGATCTTACAGCGTAAGCATACAAGCAGAGCTGATACATAAAACAAAAGGTGGGGAAGGACAAGAAAAGAGGAGACGAAAGAAAGTAATACAATACCATTCAACATTACTCTGTTATAAAGAAATAGACTCATTTCTCTTGTATCTCTGGTTGGGCTAGGACATAACTGATAAAGAAAGACATTTCTAGGTGGCAAGGCTACTATTCAAATTGCAAGATACTGGCCCTGTTTCAGAATTAAAGAATCATCCTACTGTGTGTGGGTTTTTTCCCTGTAGGACTTTCCTTTAAGAAATCTACGGTTGAAACAGAAATAAAATCTCAGCATGTTGTAAAATCTGACTAGTTAGCTGATTTAGGTTAGTGTTCAGCAGCTTTTCTTTTAGAAAGAACATGAGGTTTGAATAAGTCACAGATAGACCTAGCAGAGGAATATGGGGTATTGTTAGTTAGAAATTTGCATTACAAGTGGGCTATTGATAAATGACAGGAGACATGAGATGTCTCTGTTAAAGGTAATGTAATAATTAGTATGCATAGTGAAAATCTGCAAGTTCAATTTTGGAAGCAAAGAGGTCTGGACAATTTTTCTTCATGATTAGCTAAAATTAATCTTTGTGTAAGAAACTTTAGTAGGTCGTCCATTCTTATAAGATTCAATGAACTTTAGGTTGTGCTTAGATACTAGAACTGTACAGTCCAAGCCATTTATACATAGCTATCTGTCTAAAAGAAACTAAGATATGTATTTCCTCAAATAAACTATTTCTTGAAAATTTCTCACGGTTTGTACTTTTTAATCTGAAATAAGTGAGGCTGGTTTGACTGTCTGAGAGTACTGCTTCTCTTCTCCTATCTTAGTTACCGTGACTGCCTAGTATGCACTGGTTTCCCTGCTTCTGAAGCCCTCCAGCGAGCCACTGGAAAAAAATAAGCACAAAATCTGCACTATAATGTGGTGTGCTTCAATGTTAAATGATAAGCTTATGAATTAATTTGGATATAGTAACTTCACATTTATTGCAACTCCAATAAAAAAACTATATTAAAAATATGTATATAGAAAAATATATCTTTAAAAAATATAATACAATATAAACAAACAAACAAAAAAAAAAACCAACCTCACCAAGATCCCTTTTATCTGCTTTTGTCCTGGTCATCAAGAAACTGAGGACTCCTTCCCAGTAGGGAACCCCGATTTCTTTAGACTTTTAGACTGTTTTGTGGTGGCATCCGTGGGTACATCTTTACAAAGAACCTAACCTGTATTTTCTTAGTGTCACTCTTACTTAAGAGTTTGATCTCACCCACATCACCACCACCTCTCCCTTTATAAATGTCATACTGTCATCTTGCTTTTCTTGGAGTCTAGGCAAGATTAGTCTCTTTAGAAGATTAGACCTGACTAAAGTTACAAGCTAATGGCCTAATCTTCAAAAATAAAAAAATTTGGAATGAAACTCTATCTTTACACTGCCTTATGTAAATTTTTCTCCTATCTTATAGATGTATGTCTTGAACACCAGGTACAAAGAGGAACATAAAACTCCAGCAATATCATCTCTATTTCCTAATTCTGGGAATGGTTCCCTTTGAATTTAGTTCCCAAAATATTTCAGTGAGAAAAACTCCAAATGAACGAGTTCAATACTTACTTTTTCCCGCTTGTTTATTTCAAAACCTTTCATTGAGTTTTATATCAGTGCACAAATGTTTTTATTCACTCAGAATTTTTTTTTTAGAAATAACTCATTTAAAAAGTTGCAATTCCTTATCCTAGTGAATATGTTCAAAAAAGTGAATTAATGGATTTGCACAAGTAGTACTTATGCTGGTATTTTCTAACTTTTTTATCTGACTTTTTTGCCTTAGTAATGTTCTTCTAATATAGATTTTTTATGTGTAATATATTTTATTATTTCTTCTTCTTTTCTCTAATATTTATTCAGCTGCAGTCTGCAAACTGGCTTTGTGTGCTTTTGTGTCTTTAAATATTTGCTTTTGTAGGAAGACTCCTACATGTACATTTCTGGTGATGTTTCTAATGAGGTACCCCAGCCTTCAGGGCAAAGTCCTGTCAGCAGGGGCTCCATACAAAGCAATGTTCAAACTTGCAGGTTATTTTCACAATAGTGTAATTTTCTGGAATGATTCAGCTTGCAGTGGGGGAAATACTGGCAGAGGGCCCAGAGAACTTAAGCATCTTTTTTTCTTCAGAACTAATATTTACAAGTTAAATACCACATGCTTTATAATATAAATAAAATGTTAACATTATCAATACTGATGGCATTGTACTGGCAGTATTTTTATGGTGGTCAATTTTTGTCATTTAAAAAAACCAAAAAAGCCAACAGCAAAAGCCGACTCCTCACCCCCGAAAGTTCAAGTTGTTGTTAGACTTGTGATTACTAAAGCAGAGACGTTTAACATAAATTTTAAGCTTGCTAGATTTGCTTGCAGGTCTCTCTTTTCACTCTATTTTTTGGTCACAAAACAAGAAATAAACCTGACATTATTCACTCTTTTGACTTACGTAATGGCTGTGCACAGTGGCCACCCATTAAACAAGGGCCGCTTTATGTCCTTGCGACAACACGTACACTCTATAAAACCACCATGTATTGCATATACGTCATAAATTTTCTTTACTTGTGATGAGAAGTTCTTAAAACACTGTAGAAAAGAAACACGTTATTAATTCATTTGGTATTAAAAATCCTCCACAATCCTGGTATTTTTTGCAAAATAGAGTATGAGTTAAAAATCTATAATTAGAGACTTTGAATTTTAAACAGAAGTTTAAAGAGAATGCTATGTATCCTCTTTCCAAACTTGCCCATTACAAGTTCATGTTTATACTGTGAGAGATTGTAAAATTTTAGTTACCAAAAAAAAAAAAAAAAAAAAAAAAAAAGCCTGGTTTAAAAAGTCATTTTCCCAAAAAAAAAAAAAAGCAAAATAGCCTGGTTTAAAACGTCATTATGCCAAACACAATTTTAGTCAAAATTAAGCAACCTTTCTTTAATCAGTGCTTTTTTAAATTTTTGCAATTTTTCTCAAAGAACAGGTATGACCATCTAAAGTTTACAGGAGAGATCACAAATTTTTGTCATCTCTGTATGCCGGTCCTTAGAATAATTGCAGCCCTGAGTCCAAAAATGAATTCTGTAAATGATCTTTGCTGGAAAGTGTTTTTAAATGATCTTGCAGCAGTTAAGTGTATCAATAACCAGCCTACTTTTTGACAGTATTCTCCCTGGTAAAATCAATATTAAGTCACACAGGTAGTACACTGTGCGAGATTTCCATTTTGTATCCACTGCCAGGAGTTACTGCCAGAGAGCCGCTGCGGTGTTGCCCTGCAGGGACAGGGGAGCCAGGATACAGGGGCTGGAGGCAATGGTGGGGAGGCAGACAGGACCAGTGAGATCATCAATCATAGAACACTTCATGCTGGATGGCACCTTCAAAGGTTATCTAGTCCAACCCCTTTGCAATAAGCAGGGACATCTTCAATTAGATCAGTTTGCTCAAAGCCCTGTCCAACTTAACCTTGAACATTTTCAGGGATGGGGCATCTATAACCTCTCTGGGCAACCTGTTCCAGGGTTTTGCCACACTCGTTGTAAAGAAGTTTGTCCTTAAATCTGGTGTGAGTCAACCTTAATTTAGTTTAACCATTAATCCTTGTCCTATCGCAAAAGGCCTCGCTGTAGCGTTGTAGAACCATGTAGGAAGTGGTTGTACCTACACGAAACAACCTACCTCACTTTGCTTTTGGCGTCAGCCGCATGCCTGTCACTGCAGCGAGGAGCTGAATTCAAGCTGGCATACCCATGGTGGTGTTGAAGGGAAAGTGGTGTCCTGCCAGCGAGTCAGGTGTGTGCAGATTCCATATGCACAAACTGCATGTGCTCCAGGGGCCACAGGCAAGGGAGGCCAGAGCTGAGTGTCAGTGAAACCGAGATGCGAGGGCATTCGCCCTGTCGAGGTGGTACTGACACCTGTCACGTGGCTTCGTGAAGCTTATGGTTGAACAAATAATTAAGCGTACTTCCCTTATGCTTCAAAATTCCCTTATACTTAAAAGATCCAACAGAGGATCTCATAATAAAAGAAGAGCACACAATGAATAAAAAAACAGCAGATGGTCAACTGGATTAAAAATTTGGACCAACAAGGCTAAGTATTTGAAACTAGGTGATAAACATCTCCATTGACAAAGTAAAAGTCAATTGGTTGCAGTAATTTACAGTAAAAGGGGGACATTGATGATGAATGTTCTCAAAATGGAATGTTTCAGATAAGTCTGAATAGGATATTCCCAGTAGGTTAAATTTAAATTTTTTATCGTGACTCTTCATTTAGTAGACAAGATCTTTCATTGGTTCATTTGAAGAGGGTCATTTAAAGTCAGTAAATGTATGCTTGGAAAGGCCAGATGAGAAAATGATCCACTGCCTTTTTTTTCCATTGTATGTATTCAGGAAACTGATCCAGATAAAGATATCTAGACAATATGGTAATAGATATAATTGCTATTTACAGCTAGAAACTTATCATTGCAGAGTGTCTGTACTGAAGATTCTTGAATTAATCATGTTTTTTCATGTCTTTCATGAGATTTTAATTTTTTTTTAAATTGTATGTGTTTGTGAAGACCATATGAGTATCTACTGTTTATGAAATACACTTATAACAACTTTTTAAAAAAGCTTTTTCAAGTTCAAAATTTTCTCTGAAACCATATTTTGCATGAAGAGCAATGGTGATTAAGAATTCTCTTTGAAGTTGAACACTTGTGGAGAAACAAATGAAACATTTTGTGCACTTTTCTCTGTGCTTTCAGCCAGCCAAAAGTAAAGAATTTGCAGATGGTTTTGAAGAAGGTGGGAGGGAAGGAATCATTTATCTCATTTAGAAATAAAATTGTGCCGTAATGGTGAGATTTTAATGATGGATTTTGTTTTGAAATACAACAGAAATAAATATTACTCAGTGCATAAGAACCCCTGGGTTTCAGGAAATTTGATGTGAGACAGTTTAAAATCAACAGCCAAGATAAAGAGCTGCTGCCTGAGAATGAAATAGATATTTATTGCAATGCGTGTCCTGGGGCAGATTAGGGTACTGTAACCACAAGAATAGAAGCATAGCACTCGGTGGCACAACATATAACTTATTTACACAGAATATGGGATAATGACTTCTGTGCTCAGATCCCAGTTCTGAGATGTCTGTTCCTCGGCACAAGCACATTACACAGTCATGCTAACACAAGTCTCGGGTTTCTCTTTGGCTTTGGTGCAGCTCAGACACCACAGTGGACCTGAGGAAAGAGGATTCACACCAACCAAATCCAATCCGGCAGCACCAGCCTCTGACCGTAGCTGCACTTAAGCCCAGACTGATACAAGGTGACAGACACGCAGGTACCAAGTGACTCCTGAGAGGCAGCTGTTTTCACTCTTTATTGATGTTTAGAAACAGATTGGCAGAATAACCTGCAAAAGGCTTTGCTACTTATGTAGCCACAAGCTGATGTCTGCAATCTTCCCCATACCCATCACCAATCCCAATTCATTACCTGTGTTACCATCACCTTCCAGTCTCCCGCCCCAAACCAGTTCTAGAGATACTAAGCTGCTCATAGCTCGTCTGTTTCTTTATTTCTTTCCTGCACATACCTACACCACTAGAGCAGGACAGATCAGCTCAGCCCATGTCCCATTTAGCGGTGCTTTTGGATGGCCATCCTCACTACCTTTATCTGTGCATCTCTGTTCAGCGAGCAGGCAGCAGTATCACCTAACCAGTGAGGGCTGGGCAGCTGTGCTCAAGGTCCCAGCTACCTGAGCTCTGCTTTCAGATAGGCTTTATTCTTCCGAAGTTAAACATGTCTGTCACCAACACACTTTTTTCTGCTGAAGACAGAATTCCCTATCAGTAAAATGCAAAATTAAAAAAGTTATTTAAAGAAAAGACAAACCCTGGTCCCTTATAAAAAGCATTACAGTCTAGCAGGTGGTCTAAAGCTGCCTAGCAATTTTCCCGGTACTATTTTTGCATTTCCTTTGAAAGTGCTTCAGACAAATAAGATCACATTTAGGTACTCTGTGAATTTTCATTTTGGGTGATGTATTATGAGAAGAGGATAAATGGCTTTCAAGTTTCAGACATAGGAGGAAACATTCTGATTTGTAGGATACGTAGTCATTATATCTGCTAGGTTTTCTGAGGATTTTTGTGAAAATAGTTTCAACTGCAGCCAGCCTGATACTTCATAAAAAAAGCAAGATGATTGATTTTAGTGATCTGAAAACAGAGGGGTAATTATATTCTCATTTTCATGTTCATGATGTGTACAATTCTCCTATCAAACTTTAATGGTCGTTGCAAGTGCAAAAACATACGCAAAAACATAGAGAAAACACCACAAAGCTGTTAGCTTTGAAATTCTTTGTCAGATAGCAAATATTATCGCTATAAATCTTAACTTTCACAGCCAGCGAGAGCTGCAGGCTAGACTAGAGAAAAAGACAGGCACGGAACTGTAGCTGTGCATTAAAAGCAACACACTGTACATTGCTGAAATATGTATTGTGATTAAATTAATATTGAACAGTGAATTTTATAGCCTTTCTGGTTTTCTCTTCCCCAGGCAAAAATCAACACTTTTCTAACTGCAGTATCCTTCACAATTCATTTTCTGCAGCATCAAAAGAGGTGTATTAAACACTCTGAGAAAAAACACATTCTCTGATATGGTGGCAGCAGGGTGCATATGGTTTCATAACAACATTAAAAGCTCATCTTTCCTACTCTCTCTTTCCAGGAGTTGCTGTGGGAAGGGTGACACAGAAGTGAGAGTGCAATCCCTGCGGTCTGTTTTCAGAGAGCTGTGAAAAAAGACCGTGTGGAGGAGTGCAGGGTATACTGAGTAACATCTGTTCCTAAATGGATGCAATAACATCCAACCTGCTTAGCACAAACAGAAACATGTCAAGTTAAATAGGATAGCAGTGGGACTCCAGGTACAGCATGTGGAAGTCATGAAAATAAGCAAGTGGATCACTAATATTTGTGGCACCAGTCAGCTGCATAAATAGGCTGGTGCATTCCCAGTGACATGTCCATTTATTAAAAACACAGGGAAATGTGGAATACCAGTCATTTGAAAAAATGCTGAAAGGAAGCAAGAGAAACTGTGATTTACAGTATGTGTTTATAAGAAGGCCAGAGGACAGGTGAAGTGTTTCCTCTTGGGTTTTGACCCAATCAAAATTTTAAGAGTAAAGCCGGACAGTTAAAAACCACAAAAATAAGAGGAGTGCAAAGTTTACAACCAGAGAGCTGGACTGGAATTTGAAGGGGTAATCAAAGAGAAACCCTTTGGGTGTGCCATTGCCCATATTAGTGCTCCATACTAAATCCTCCCTGCAGGAAACATCTCAAACACATCTTCTGCTTCAGCCTTTAATTGCAAGTTTTCATTTCCCCAAACCAAGCTGTTCTAGAAGAAAAAAAATATATTCGATTTTTGTGTTTTCTTGAAGACACTGCGGAGACACGTAACATGTTGGATAATTAAATCTTTTTACACCAATAGAAAAACAGACAGCAAGGATACAAAAAAGAAAATTTGCCAGTTCTTTTAAGAAAGGCTACGACTGCCTCTATCAGAAATTAGATGTGGGTTTGGAAGCTAGTTTTATACTTCTCTGCAGGAGGGAAGAGTTTTATACTGCTTTTCCACCAAGTACATTAAACATAAGTCTGGCAGCTTCATCTAGTTTTTCAGTCGTTCTTTACTCAGTGCTACATAATGAAAAAAATTTGACTCACTATACTCTGGTAGTGCTTTTAGTGGGTTGCCATGAAAAACAGCATGGCACTTTAACCTAACAGCACGAGAGCAAATACAGTCATGCATCTCCACTGGAAACAATATAAAAAAGGAAGTAGATAATATTACCAATGCTATATGCATGATACTGCCAGCATCCTGTGCCATTAACCAAGTGCTTGTAAACATTACAAAATAGAGAACACTAACCCACAGATTTTGCACTTTTAAGGTTTGATTTTTATGGAGCCCCTGTGCCTGGCAGCAAACTCTGCAATGTCCAGACTACTAGATGCTGGCTTGTTTTGATTTGCTCTTAGGTTTACAGCTGGATATTGCTAAGTGGGTGCGGATGATCAGGTTTGTTACTTTGGCTCCTTACTTATTTGCTTTATTTGTTTGCATGCACAAGGAATAAACAATTCTCTGTTTGGCTGTCAGTAAACCTCAGGGCTGGAGTGTATGGTGTGACAGTTCTTAGTCTGAAATAATTAAGACGCAAGATCCAATCAAAGAGTGTCAGTAGAAGAAGGCGAATCAGTTTGCTGTTAAGAGACTGCCTATGACAATAGGCCTGTTAATGGGGGATAGCTTTCTATGTGTGAGAGGAGTGGAAAGCAGGAAGGGAAAAGCAAACTAGCCAAAGCATGTTTTTTGAAGTTCTTTATAAAACAAACTCCATGTTTTATTTCGAGGAGGTAAATGGGGAGAAGTATCCTTAAGCATTGCAGTTAGTGTGAAGTGTCTGATCTCATTTGAAATAATATCTTATACTTTTAAATTTCTTAAGAACAGTTTTGACATGAAAGTCATCTTGAAACTATTTTTGTTCTGAAAAATACAGGAATTATTTTGGCTAAAAGCAGAGAGTAGCTTTCTTTGGGTTTGAGACTAAAAATAGGAGAGAGAGAATAAAAGAGAAAAAAACATATGGAAGTGGCATAGCTTTGAATAAATCCAGAAGGGTCACAGTAAAAATTAACCTATATTTGCAAAATTCTTCTAAGAGGTAACACGCTATCTCGCTAATGTAAAATTCCATCTGTCTGGAAAGACTGGATTGTGTTCTGGGTTGACTGGTTGATTAGACAGGAGTGCAGGTGGTGTTCTGCTCAATTTCTTCAGGAGCAGGGATGAATGCTGAAAGGAACAGGAAAACACAGGTTATAAAAAAGAGGCTTAAGGACTGGTCCTCTCAGTGTAATCTCAGATTTTTTGTTCATGGGGCAATTTTTACGGCACCAGACCTGCTGAAGTCAGATGGGCTTCATCTATCTAGCAAGGGCAAAAGGGTTCTAGCCCTTGAGTTGGCAGAGCTGATTTACAGGGCTTTAAACTAGATTTGAAGGGGGAAGGGAATGAAACCAGAGAGGAGCCTGAGGGCGGTAAATCAGAGTTAGGGTTGAAATCAGCAGCCCAGCTGAAGTGCAACTACATGGGTACCAACAATACTAGAGGAACTGGAAGCCGCTGTACAGAAGGAAAGCTGTGACGTAGTCGCCAGNCATCTATCTAGCAAGGGCAAAAGGGTTCTAGCCCTTGAGTTGGCAGAGCTGATTTACAGGGCTTTAAACTAGATTTGAAGGGGGAAGGGAATGAAACCAGAGAGGAGCCTGAGGGCGGTAAATCAGAGTTAGGGTTGAAATCAGCAGCCCAGCTGAAGTGCAACTACATGGGTACCAACAATACTAGAGGAACTGGAAGCCGCTGTACAGAAGGAAAGCTGTGACGTAGTCGCCAGCATGGAAATGTGGTGGGATGACTCACATGACTGGAGCACTGCAATGGAGGGCTACAACCTCATCAGAAGAGACGGGCGATAGAGAAGAGGTGGAGGGATGGCTCTGTGTATTAGGGAGTCTCTTGACACTACAGAACTTGAAGTCAATGATGACAATGTTGAATGCCTATGGGTAAGGACCAGGGGGAAGGCCAACAATGCCAACATCCTGGTGGGAGTCTGTTACAGACCGCCCAACCAGGATGAAGAGGTAGGTGAATTATTCTATAAGAAGCTGGAGGATGTTTCAAGATTGCCAGTCCTTGGTCTTGTGGGAGACTTTAACCCTGCCAGGTATCTGCTGGGAGCTCAGCACAGTGGAGAAGAGGCAGTCTAAGGAGTTCCTTGAGCGTATGGAGGACAGCTTCTTGTCACAGATGGGGAACAAGCTGACCAGGGCTGGGGCTCTGCTAGACTTTCTCTTTACAAATAGAGAAGGACTAGTGGCAGATGTGGTAGTTGGAGGCTGTCTGGAGCACAGTGACCATGAAATATTAGAGTTCTCAATATTTGGTGAAGCAAGGAGGAGCATCAACAACAAAATTTCCACAGTGGGCCTCCGGAAGGAAGACTTTGGCCTCTTCTGGATGCTGATTCAGAGAGTACCTCGGGAAGCAGCCCTTAAAAACAAAGGGATCTGGGAAGGATGGACATACTTCAAGAAAAAAGTCTTGAAGGCATAGAAGCAGACTATCCCTATGTGCTGAAAGGTGAGCCAGTGGGCAACATGACTGGCTGGAATGGGCAGGGAGCTTTTGAAGGAACTCAGGGGAAAAAAGCAGGTGTATCACCTTCGGAAAGAGGGGCAGGCAAGTAAGGAAATATTTAAAGATGTTATTAGGTCATGCAGAAAAAAAATTAGAAGGGCAAAATCTCAATTAAAACTTAACCTGGCCACTTCTGTGAAGGATAATAAAAAAATGCTTTTATAAATGCAGTAATACCAAAAGGTGGGGCAGGGAAAACCTCCATTCTTTCTTGGATGTGGTGGGGATTATGTTTACCAGAGATGAATCATGATTAAGTGAACTTTTAAAAAAATTGCTTCTCCCTGCCCAGTTCCTTACAGAATTAGTGGTCAGGTGTAGATATTTACATCAGACATATGCATTCTGTTTAATGACTCCTGCTGTGACATTTCTGAGATTTCTCAAAGCAGTGTCAGTCTTCTCTGTGTTCTAGCCAGTGCCACGAGTAGCCGCAGTCCCTCACTGCTGTGGTGAGGGGCTACTGAGCCTTGCCAGCCAACAGAGGTAGAGGCACATTACTGGACTTGGCTGAACACACCATTATAAAGCTTATCCAGCTGACCCTGGTAGTCTCAAAATAGAGTAAAATTTTTAGGCTAGAGTAGTATCTCTTTAAATATTTTGGAAATCTGCTACTGATTATTACCAGAGCTCATGTTTAAGGAGAATCCAAGCTCCAACTGGTTTAGAGGTGATTAGGCCTTGTCTTTTGCATATTTTCAATAAGCATTGTCATTCTGATCCCAGCATGAGTCTCATGTTAAGTTTGCTTAAGGAGTAAAAAAAAATTAACACCTCCAATGTTTGCACTAACCCCCCTCCATCTTCAAGTGATGTGACAGCAGTATATCTCTCCAGTTTAGTCACTGGCCTGGCAACAACACTGTGATATGGATGACAAATTTTCTTATCTGTATAACAAGAATTACTTTTTCATCAATAAATCCTTTGGGTTCAATAGAAGGATAAATTTTGCTGATGCTTTGTACAACTATGTATGATTTAGAAGTGGAAGCTGGTCTCTGGAATTCCTCTGGCTTCACCTCCAAAGAGTTTAAACTATTATACCGTTAGCTTTCTTTCCAGCTCTCAAATTTTTTCCATTTTATATAGCACTATATTAAAGGATGCTGAAAGAAAATCCCGCAGGTTAGGACAAATAAAAGCATTCTTTGGAAGGTACAAGGATGGCAAAGATTCTTCAAACTTGTCTGAAGAATGGAGAGGTGGGACAAGCTCATCAACAAAACTCTTGGCAGCATGGTCATATGTAGTAGGTGATGGGAAGAGAGCAAAGGAAACTGCTGCTGTAGAAAAGAACAGGCTGAACACAGCAGCAGCAAGAATATTTGCTTGCTGATAATGATGTGGATAATGTGTTACAATACAGAAGAATGAAGGACACAGGAGAACAAATCTGACTGACAAATTGTAGACAGTCTCTTTATCAGGGACCAGTAAGGTGAAAGCAGAGATCCTTGACTGGAGCTTTCAAAAGCATTTTAGAAAAAGCTTTTAAAGGAAACATTATTGCCAGAAAGGCAAATGACAGCTTCATTTGTTGCCCTAAATGCTAAGATGCCTCTAGATGCAAAATGTCTTTTTTTCTACTGTGAAGTGAAATGTCTGATTTGTGAGATACGTCTTCATTTTATAAATTACTTTGTGCAATTAATTAATTAAAACAAGTAATGGGAATGCTACATAAATTAATACTGTACAGAATTTATTTTAATTTACTAGTTAACCTTTGATTTTTATGATAATACAAACTATATTAGATGTAACTATGGTTAATTCATGGTGATGATGATGATGAAGATATTAAATATTTGTGTACTGTAAGAGCTATTGAGAAGAAATTAACTGCACTTTAGCTGGAACTAGGGCATCTATTTTGACAGATGTGATCATTGATCAGGTTTCATAGCTGCATTAACTGTTCCTCTGCCTTACTATCCTTATAAATAGGTATTTCGCACAATTTTCTAAACTAAATCTCCCTTGCTGCAAATCAGGCAGATTACATAACTGAAATACAATAATTATCCACCTCTTTTCACAGTAATACAATATTCTATATTATAATTTGAAACTGGAGTAAACTTGTTTTACATTTCAGAATTAAAAATTTGAGTGAATAGAGGTTAATATTGAGAAGTCAGTGAAAAGTAAAGCCAAAGCACAATATGGAAGAGTTTTTTTCTTTTATTTTAAAAATTTTTTAAAGTGACTATATTTGTAGGATTGTTACACAAACAGACACAGGAGAGCATGGTGTTATGTGAAAAAGAGGCATGCTATTTTTCAGTAAAAAGTGAGTTTTACTAGTCGATGCCAGAAGCTCTTCTTCTGAATCATATTACCAATTCAGCTGCAAAATGCTTGATTGTAAACATTTCAGTAACAAATTACAGAATTAGCACACTAAAATTGGTCTTGACTCAGCCCATCCAAGATAATTCACAGTTCAATGTGGAAGAAAAAGAATCCTTCAATACTACACACAAATAATAAAAAAGAAAATCAGAAAAAGGATTGACTTGTAACAAACACAATGGTGTGGTAAAATACAGGAGAGCAGGGAAAATACGCAATTTCTTACTCCATGTTGATGAACCACGTATGGTTAGAACACTGCTGAGCAATGTTGATCCATTTTGTTTTTTAGACAACTGTTAGAATATTTCATGGACTGATCTGACCATTGATCTGGTTTCATAGCCTCAATAGCTATTTCTTTGGCTTACTATCCTTATAAATAGGTACTGGGTGCAATTTTCTAAACTATATCTTGCTTGTTGAAAATTAGGCAGATTACAGAGAAATATTAATGGTCCGTCTATTTTTACAATAATTTAGTAAGTACCTGGAGATACCTATTACATTTCCTTACATTCTTCTCTAAGCAAACCCGATTCACTTTTAAATCTTTTTTTTCCAGGTTATGTTTTCAAAACCTTGTTTTTCTGTTGTTCTTTTAATTTATTCCAAATTGTTGGCATCTTTCTTAGTGTGGTATCTAAAGTGGAGAGTTTTCCAGCTTAGGCCTACCTTGCATGAAGCAATGCAAAATAATTGCCTTCCGTAAGAGAACAATGACACATAATTATAGTTTTTTTTTACTTAGCAAGGTGTCCATTGAATTTTTTTGAGTCATCTATGGTTTGCCTGCTGCCTGGTAGAATATCCTCTGCCTTATTTGTTTTTCTGTCTTGTTTCTAAAAGCTTTCCTAAGTTTATGTTACTTACTCTTATTTCTTTCTGTCCTTTGTTTTTCTGTGTTATATCTCTGTGTGGGTACAAATCTTCTGTGGGATTTGGTCTTAGAGACTGAGACAGGTTGCATACCAATCTTAGATTTTGTAGCAGTAAAGGCATATAATTTTCTCTCTTTTCTCTGTATTGAAGTGGTTTGTTCATTTGACTTAATTGTCACATTTGTCAAAACTAAAGCTTTTTCTAAACTTTTCCTTTCCCTGCCTGGGGTCTATTCTAGCAGTTCTCTATACTAAAATTTGCATTTGTTTGAACATTTTTATTGTTCCACTGCTCACATTTGTTCCCCACCTTAAAATCACAAACTATTGCTTTGTGATCAATTTTATCCATTGTGGTTTTGGGCATTGTGAGTTAATGCCTTCTTATTCAAAATGTACTGTAAAAGAGCTGCTCTTAATTGTTGCTTCCAACTTTTTCAAATCTATTTTTTTTCCAAATACATACTTCTGTATATTTCTTCCACAAATATGGTGGTAAAGTCATCCATTACTATTTTTTGCTTCACCTAACAATTCACAAAAAGCTGATTTCAGCCACAATTTTTATTGATTTTTTATTATAAATCTATATTAACCTTGGTTTTTTGTTTTTTTTTTTTTATTTTCAGCCATATGCTTTCAGCAGATATTTCTCTCAATTCTTTATAAATATCAAAAAGCCTGAGAGGATGAAGGTTGTTCAGCAAATACTGAAACAAGAAAAAAATAGATGGTGCACTCATCTGTGTAGCCCTCTTCATTCATCTTTTAAGTAAAACTTTATTCCAGGCATTCCCAAACAATCCTGGACCTGGTCCCCAGAAGATCCAGAAGCTACCAAAGATGAAACCAGAGATGTCTGTGCAAACTTCTTTCTCTTAACTGCATTTGTCAGCGAAGGGTATGTACCATGTGTATAAAACACTCCAAAGCAAGAAACATTCTTTCGTATTGAAAAGGGTGTAGAGCAGATCACTAGTTGAAACAATCCAAGCATTCAAAGGTTGTCTCTTTTCAGTAATCATTGCCTGCTGCAGTTCTGGAAAAATGGTCTTTGGAGAGGGCAGGAGAGAATTCAGAAACTTCAGCTCCTGATCATCTTTCTGTATTAGCAGAACATCTCAGGTAAGGTAATAATATAATTCCCAGACTAGCTCTTCTTTGTGAATGTGTGAAGGACTTAAATTGTTCTGGATTTTCTTTTTGTTGTTATTGTTTGTTTTTGGTTGGTGGTTTGGGGTTTTGTTTTCTTTTTTTTTTTCTTTTTTTGAGAAATCTTACACTCATTTCCAATCCACTTGCAACACTTTTGGTCAAGGAGCACATCCCTATTCTCACTGTAGTATAACATCACCTCCAGTAAAGCTTGATGTTTGTGGCATTCATGCCTTGCTTTAGTATTATTAATTTCAAAATAGACAGTCTTTTCTCTTCATAGAAACAGCCACATTTTGTCAGCCAAGGGTTCATTTGGTCCAATATCTTTGCTCTAACAGTGGCAAGTAGCATATGCTTGAAATAAATCTATAAATGAAAGGAATCTACTAAATATACTTCCTTTAAATGCCTGACTGACTTCTGGCAATCAACAGTTTTGAGATTCCTGCTGGCTATTCCTGATTGCATTAGATAGTACATATATATCTTTCCTGCTACTCTATGAATTCCAGTGCAATCATGTGAAATAGTGTGAAAATGGGAGGATCATTCACTGAGGTGCTTTACTATCACTTAGGAATTAAGTGTAACCATGTAAAAGGCTCTTTTCTCTGTTGCTGTATAATACAATACAAACATAGGCAAGAAAACCTCAACTACTTCATAACAAGAAAATAGTAATCAATGGGCATGGCAAATAAATCAAAAGAGGATTAAAGATAAAAAGTGTCTTTTTTAGTTTTAGCTGTATATATATTTTTATATATGTATAGATTAAATACCTTTATAATTGGTGTATACTTTACAGTTTCAGCCAAAAATTACTGTAAAACTAAGAAGTTATAGGATGCATGTAGCTAAACTTGAGAATCTTCTGGGAGAGATTCCTTGAGGTTCTGAGCACGGTCTATGAAGTAAATATTTTAAAAATCATGAAGCACCCTAATACTATAGAGACAGGAGAATGCAATTACTTTGGTTCCGGTGCACCGTCTCCTGCCAAACTGATGTAGCTTTGCTGGTTTAGATTGTAAACTACAAGGTCCTCTAGAAAAAGTTATAAAAGAAACCCCAAGCAAATGATGAGAAAGAACAACAAATGCAACTGGAAAGAATGGAAACTGAGGATGAAACAGATTCTGCAAGAGCCTGTGTGTTTTTTAGCTGGTGTTGAGAATTCTTGACTCCCCTTACAGACATCCAGTTCCTAATGAGCTTACACCCTATTTTAAATACTTTGCTATGGAAGTGTTCATCACTAGATAATCTCATTCTTGTAATGACTGCCAATATAGCCATTATGCTAACGAGACAACTAGAAATGAAAAGAGATAAAAGGAAAAAATGATAGCTAAAATCCAAAGCGTTTTAATGCTTCTAGTTTTATTATGTTCTTCCAAAGAATTATTACTGAATTAGGAAGAAAGAAGCATAAATATTGCAGATTAAAGAATTCTTTAGTAGTCGTGTGAATTCTCATTTATGTTTTCATACTGAACTTAAGTAGGGCTCCATCCTGAAGGATCTCTTTGAGAGATATATTTTGACTTCAGAGTACTTTAGTAAACTAGATGCCACTATGACAGTTAATAGGGAAAACAAAATGCTATAGCTAAGAGAAACCTTAGGAGTTGAACTGCCAGAACAGCACAAGAAACACAAAAAAATAGAGTGAAATAGAGTTCAAATTATTTGCTTGAAAGATTAAATGATGAAACAGATTAAAATAATGAAGTAAGATTCAACACAGACAAAAGTGAAAAGATTAGATTGGTTCTAAGATGTGTACCTGGCCTGTTTTTATGGTTAAATATTTTAGAGAAGATCTTCATGAATCCTTTGGACACTAATAGAGCACAAAGTCCAATTAACCTTGAAACTAGGTTGAGATAACCACTGGTGGTTTTTATTTTATTCCGTAAAGAAAAGATTATAGTGACTTGAGCGTAATCTCACATTAATTAGAGATTCTTTGTTATCAGGAATGCTATTATCCAACATAATTAGGATTATTAGATGCTGCTTCACTTCCTGCAATAGCCTGCATCACCTCAAGAAGAGTGAGGCAGATGGACTACACTTTGACCTCGTTCTGACAACTGGTTCTAGATGTCAAGTCTGACTCAGGAAGGTCTCCTCCTTTAACAAAGATTTTGCTCTGAAGAGAAATCACTCTAAAACCTGATTCTTTTTCATTAGCTTCCCTTCCAGCAACTTTTCAAGACTCAAAACTATGTTGACTTCTAACATGATTTTTTTTTTTTTAATGACAGCTTTCCAGGTGGTGATGACTAGTCCTGAGTCATATTCCCACGATGTTTTTCATTCCATTACTTCAACCATTTCCAACATCCTAGCCTGTCACATTCAGAAAAGTTGGAAAGCTTTAGAATAGCTCTCGAGAGTAATTCGTAGTCATGATGACTGCACAGAGCCATAAAAGTAAAATGCTGGTAATAAATAAAACTTGCAAACAGCATGAAAATTGATAAAATAAACATAGACAAGTAGGAACGCCTTAAACAAGGCACCATTAAATTATTCTAGGTGAAATTAAATGGAAAGTTTGAGGCGCTTGCCACATTACAGAACTCCCCAGTGAATCAGTTTTGGTTTCTCTCTCATGTTACTATCCTGATCGAGGTAAAGGTGGCACCAGGACAGTGATAAATGTGGGGGAAAAAAAAAAGAAAAAAGAAAAAGATCTTGAAAAAACGTGGCAAAACACTAGAAATCTGTATGTCAAAGACATCCAAATGAGGTAAAACTGAAACTAAGCGTTTGAAACTAAATGTTAGAAGACACAGTCTTTATTATCATTGTGCATTTCATCAAAATCTGGTTATTTTTTATAAAGAGGTTTAGGTTAATGATATACAGAATATATGTCAATAGCATCACATAAATTTCATCGCGGAAAATCCATCATTCTTGTGAGTCTCACCACTATGAGAATTAGGGTAGCTAATAAGAGAAA
Source organism: Cnemophilus loriae (assembly GCA_013397755.1). Classification (NCBI taxonomy): domain Eukaryota; kingdom Metazoa; phylum Chordata; class Aves; order Passeriformes; family Corvidae; genus Cnemophilus; species Cnemophilus loriae. The sequence continues at coordinate 2,406,910 of VZTF01009271.1, read as the reverse complement.
AGGGACAGTTTTCAGGAGTATAAAAGCTTGTTAGCAAGGAAATAATCTGATTCTCTCATCTGTATGAGATAGCAGAGGAAATAAAAACCTTAAATTGCAGCAAGAAACTGTTGTAGACTAGGAAGAGATAAGAAAAAAAAAAAACCAAAAAACAAACCCAGAACTTTTTTTTGCAATAAATACATTGAACTGCTGTCCTCAGAGGTAGTGCAGAGTCTCTGCTATTGGAGGACTTCAAAAACTGGTTAGATAAACGTCATCTAAGTGTTATGTAGTCATTGAGCACAACTGAAGCAACACTGCAATTCATAGGTAGTTCTGCAGACTTTTTGGTCCTTGGGTTAGTTTTAGATATACTTTTAACTAGTGATCTCAGGTGGAAAAAATAGGTAAAAATATGTGTTGTTAATTGAATTATGTGTTTCAGGTAATGGAATACATTTTCTGTAATAGGAACTGTAAAACTAATATCTAAAACAAGAAAAAAAACTTCACCTGAGAACAGCTGTTAAAACTTAGGAAAGTTGCAGCTTCTTATATTTACACTTTTTGATTCTCTCCAGTAGACAAAAATCAGAACTAAACAAGACCTGAGCAGGATCTGAACAAATTTTAATCCAAATCCAAATTCCCACATTTATGCTGATAAAGATGACAAGGAACACTGGGGGACAAAGATGTGAATTAGGATGTGTAACAGGGGAAATAAATCAGATTTAATGACAGGATATTTCTGTGCAAGCAAGAGAAAACCTAACAATGCTGGCAACCTAAAACAGCAAACAGACACAAAATAAGATTGCTCTGATTTGGGCACCAAGTAGAGAGAAGTAAAAGCCTATATTTTCATGCCAAAGAATTTAATTTAGTCCAAGTCACAGAACAGTTTTTAACCTTTTTTGCAGAAACAAATTCTTCAGCATGGAAATGCCAGTGAAGACTGAACAAATGTGTCTCCTGATGTTACACAGTCTTCAGCCCCCTCTTAATCCACCCCCACAATCCTTCATTTGGGAGAAATTCAAGGCAACCCCTCCTACTGTCCTTTCCCTTCCAATCATCGAGAAACAGATTCCCAGAGAGATATTAAGCAGTCTCAAGATACTGAGTTAATTTAGTTTGTTTATTGTTGTGGGTTGGTTTTTTTCCTACACTGAGAATGCATTTGTTTTCAGTAAAGAAATTCCCTTCCCTCACCACCTCCAGTTTTCTTTAAGTGAGGCCATTTGTTTTCAGTAATGCTGAATTTTCTTCCCTCCTGTAAACATGTTCAGTTTTTGCAGCTAGAGTACAAACAGCAAATGCTCACCAGAACCGCTCACCTCTACTTTCTCTTTCCTTCCCCCTACCTTCAGCTCAGCTGCCTCAGTCAGCCCTGCAGCAGCGTGCATATGTTATAATTTAAAAACAGCCAGAGAAGGTAATATTCATGTGTATGCTGCCTGCATTGACAGGAATTGCAGATTCAGAAAAACAATGTTTATTTTCCTCAGCTTGAAATTTTCTGAATTTCTCAACAGATGATAACACTTTGAAAAGTTGCATAGTTGAATTTATTAATGATTTTTTTCTCATTAATTCCATATGTAACTGTGAGAATGCACCTAACTTTTCCTCCAAAAGGAAATAATATTTTATTTCTACATCTTCTATCCATACTCTCTCATGTATACTTTATGTTTCTTATTTAACCGAAGTTGACATATCTAACCAATTCTGAACCAGAAACACCCTCCTTCTAGCAACAGATAATGAAGAGTGCACCTCTTGTCTAATCACGGTGCCAGAAACCATGACCTCCTGACAGAAATACGTAATCTTTATTTTGCGTTTGAGTGTTATATTCCTGTGGTGCTCAATAACCTTTGTCTTACAAAAAGACTGCATCTGTGCTCTTTATGCAAAAGCTTTTCTTTGTATTTTTAAAATTGGCAGCAGTGGGAGTTTTGCTTTTGCAGGTTCTGGTTTAAGGAATACAATAACTAGACTCTCAGAATGGAGCAAGATAGGAGAAACAAATATGAATATATACAGAAATTCAAAAGTCTTCTGCATTGTCCATATTCTTTTTCTATAGAAGTGCAATGAGAGTTTTATTGCTCCCTTTAGTGGAACTAATGCCATTCATTTTGCAGTGCTGCTTCTGACTATTTGACGTCTGAAAACATCCATCCACAGCTGAGGGAATACTGAGCAGAAAAAAACAATGAAGATGAGATGTTGGATGTCTTCTCTGTAACACGGACTATATCTGAATAGCTCTTTGTGCTCAGATTATTCAATATTGCCTTTCTTAAACAACAATGGAAAATTGTTTCTTCTTTGCATAAATTTCATATTTGGTTTTGGATGAGCCAGGAGACAGCCAGTTGTGCAAACATCAGTATCACTGATAGCATTGCTTGTGTCCAAGATCAGCTCAGTAATCTGATTTCTCACTGTCTGCCGTGACCGGTACAACAAGCCTTTAGTAAATAAGAGTAGGAGCAGAAGTGCAGAGGTCAATTTATTCTGAAAAATCTATCTATATTAGATCGCAAAATATCTATTTGTCTATATAAGTGATAAAAAAATTGCTGTGAATTCCAAGTTAGTGGACAAGTTGTATTAAATTTAACCTTTTTTTTTAAGTAAAATGTGTTGTTTTTTGTTCCAGTATGTTTCCTCTTTTCTCTCTCAAGATGCTAAGCCAGGTGAGATCCTGATTGTCTGATCTGGTTTTGTTTTTATGTAATAGCTTATGTTAGTCTTTGAAACTACGATCCATCTTCTTGAAAGCCTTCTGGCTGCATGATCACTATGCTACAGTTTTCCATATGATTTTGCAGGATGTTACTCTGGTATTCCCCACCTCCACATCCTAAATCTCATCATTGAACTAGTTTCTTTTTTATCCAGTCTATCATCTGCTGAACTGAACATCCCAGGCTGGGAATGGCAAGTGGGGTGATGTACACATTTATGCTGGGGAAAGCCTACTTTAAATTTCTTAAAACTAGAAGACTATGTCAGCATCTATCACATGCACTTTTAAAGTCCTTTTGAATGTTAAATCCTAGCAGGCAAAATCTTCACCAAGTAGGTTATATTAGAAGTTCAGGACAGAACAGATGATTTGGGGGTGGGGACACTACAGTCCAGACACTGGTTCCCACCATTATTTTAAAAATAGTTCTTCCTAAGACTTTGCAACTATTCTCTGCTTCCCTCTTACTGTAACCTAAACTCTTCTGTTATGAAAGAAATTTAACTTAAAAGAAAGGGAATTTATTGTCTCGGCAATCTGTCTCCTCTATGCTTTCAAGGAAAGCCTTCAGGTGTTTGAAGCTCCTAATGACCTCCCTGGCTTAGATTATCCTACAAAAGTAGCCCCTTGTGAAAATACCAGGTAAATTAATTCTCAGGCTACATAAACTTTTAAGGTGTATTAAAGATGATAGGATAACATGGGCTAACTGACTGGGAAGAAACTAATTTATTTCACTAAATACTGTCAGTGTTCAGTTACTATATGCTATGATTTATATGCTGATTTTAGAGTCAAGGTTGGGTGTGAAGTTGTGTCAAGATGCCAAAAGTTTATATGAACGAAACAGTCTATGAGAGAGCAAAACTGGAAATTTCTACTGTGTTTTTCAAATACTTCATGACCCCAAGCTCAGTAATCTTTTCAAATTCTTTAGAAGTGACAATTTCTCCACTGTTATCATGATGTGAGTTATTAAAATTTAATTTCCCAATTAACCGTCTTGAAAAACGCTGTTCATTCCTGAACTGTATCAAATGAATGTAAGACATGCAACATATTTTAGTATCAATTTTTGTTTGTTTCTGTATCAGATGCATTTTTAGTTAATCAGGAAAACCTTTCAATATAAATGAGGAATGGATCCCCCTCGATGTTTGTGTGCATGTGTTTGTGTGCGTTTACGTTCCACAATCGACATAATCTTCCATGTGGTGAAAAAATCATAAAATGATACCTTTAAAGATGTTCAAGAAACTCCAGAGTAGCAGTCCATTGGGAAGTACAGACAAGCAATTTCTGAGAAATATGCGATGGTGAGGACTGAAAGTGACGTTTTTCAGGAAGAAATGGGAAACATTTCTGAGGCAGTTTGCTAGATCTCTTTGTATTGGTTTCTCTAGCTCTCCTTTGCTTGAAGGTACTGGGAGCCTGGAGCATTTGAGTGAGGCTGTTGTTATTCTTCAAGTCTGCTTATATATGTCCTGAGCTGTTAAATAACCAGCTCCTGCAGCTCCTATGTTCTAGGCAAAAAAGCAGCTTACTTCCCACAGCACTTCAATTTCTGCATGCATCAGGTTATACTGGACCTCCCAGAAAATGTGGTTGTGATTATTTTCTCTTTAATATTATTGTGCCTCCACCAACCCTTTGCACATATTTTTTTTCACTCACTACTAGAGCATTGGCAGATCCTAAAGAAGTAGAGAAGTCCATCTTTATTCTGCAAGATTCAAATAAATGTCTCTCTCTAGCTGTTTGCTAAGTGGCTGTCTGTATGTAGCCTCAATAAAGTGGCGTGTCTTTGTGTCTTTCACTCTGAAGCTGAGCCTTGGTGCATTCCTTAATGCAAGATTTCTGGCACTAGGAAGAGAGACGTGACAGATATCTTAACAGTAATTTTATAGGAGGGAGAAAAATAATGTCTGCAGCCAGGGCTATTTTGTATTAATCAGATGCTTGGTAGAAAAACAGATGCCAACACAGGAGAGATGCTCAGATCTCCCTGAAAGGTTTATCCGTGAAGGTCTTGTGCGAAGAGTTATGAAGAGTTGACAGTCACCATCAGTGAAGGAAAACAAGCCTTACTTAGCTCTGCAAAAACAATTTGTAGGCATCTGCCATTAGTATTGCTGTCTCCAGATGTTGATCATAGACACATCTGTTGCAGCCCTTAATGAGCTACTCAAAACTCAGATATGAGTGGGATTATAGACTCTATCTGCAGCATTTGATTTTGGATCAACACCTCCCCACTCTCCCTGAAACAACTTTAAATGCCTTTCTAAAGGTACTTAACTATCTTTGTATATTGTGTGGAGATTACAGATATCCAAATTTGGCCTTTGAGACCAGGGTTCTGAAAGGTAGTTTTCTCATCTTATATAGCTCAGATTCTCAGTCACTTGCTCTCTCATCAGGCCCGTTTGGAAGAGCAGGGATTTAAATTTAGGTTCCACTTTATTTAGTGGCTGAAGCTCTTGAACTCTACTTCATTTGCAGTATCTATCAAGAGATTGCTTCCTTGCTGAACATAGGGCAGAGGGAACTGTACTTGTAGATTTACTTTGGAGATCAGCTATTTATTTCCAGTCTTTATTATCTGATTTCATGCTATGCAAAGACTCCCTCTCTTGCTGAGAGATTTTTTAATAAAAGTTGGCAACTGATGCCTAGAATTACATTAACACTGGTATAGTGGCAGCATTTCCTACTCCTTCAAGAGGATTTAAAAAAAAAATCCTAAGGAATAGGGGAGGCTGCCATGATCTTTCATTGTTTTGCTTCCTGTAGAAGCTACTTTCAAATAATTAAATATTGTACAGATACTCCAAAACCAAGGAAAAATTTCTCTCGGGTTAAATACCCTTGTGAAAGTCAGCTGGTGTAGTAGTGCAGCAACTCAGGATAATATTTCCTACGAATAGGGTCCACAGTGATAGACTCCTTGGAAATATGTACAGTGGAAAAAAAAAATCTTTGGCAACTGTGAAAGCACATTTCTGGAATTTGGCATAATCTAGTTAGACTACAGTTACCTCTTTCTTGAATACAGGCTGGTGCTATTCATTTGATGTTGAGAAGAATCAGAAACCCTGCTGAGAACTTTAATAAGATACCTAACAAGGGAAATTCTCCACATTAGGCAGTCTGGCTAGCTGACAGTCACTGCTGTGCTATTTCAAGATGCTTTAATATGCCTCAAGTTAATATAATGGACCTGTAGGTTCCAGTTTTGTGTAATCTTTATGGAGATATTATATGCATATACATATGTGCACATAAACACACATTAATATCTGTGCTCCACAAGATGATGTAGTACAGCTGGATGAAGTTATATCATCACATGAAATTTTTGACCATAGTAATAATCTTCCATTTCAACCTATAAAAATATAAGACTGTGTTTCAGGGACAGAAATACAGCATTTAAATGCTGCTGTTGTATGCGAAGGATTTAATTGAAAATATAACTCGAAGTGAATTTCTTTAGGGCCAAACTCAATCAACCTGAAAATTAACAAAGAAAAAAGGAATGAGTTTTTGATGTTTTTTAAATTTGAATTTCTTATACTGTTTCTCACTTTTAAAATATAAGTTATCACTTTTAAAATTAGCAGTAGCTTTGAAAAAAGAGACTCCTGCAGTTTAAAAATGTAATGACTTTTTTCAGGTTATTTTCAATTAAATTTGGTTGAATCTAAAAGTATGGACAAGCAGCTTCTATTGAATGACTAAAAATTATTAACTTTTTTTTTTTTTTTAAATTAACTGAAGCATTTCCAACAAAGCCGATCGAAAGAAAAGGTAGATTCTGTTTTGTAACTACATATTTGTCATAAAGTTATAGGGAAAGGGTTGGGGTAATTCTGTCCATTCAGCTTGAGATAGAAACATGAGAGATGCCAGAAGGATTATGATACATGAAGCATTTCTGCTTGAGGGGACTTTGATAGAAAGGACTGTTCAATGTAAAAAGTACAGGAGAACAAATAAAAATAGTTTTTCTCAATATCCAGCTTAAACATGCATGAAACTTTGGAATACATTGCTTAATGAAGGGGAGGTGCTGAAGCAGTGTGGCGACAAGTGCTCAAATAAAAATCTCACCTGATTTTTCTATACTACTCACTTTCTCAAAAGAGATGCCTCTGATCTTTGCCTTGCTGGGTGATTCATATTTCTTCCTACCCACGAAGACTTGACCCTCAGGTCTTTGTTGCAGGCTCCATACTTGCCAAGTCCTCCCAGAAGATTTGTTCGTGTTAGTCTGCTAGCAAACCCTTGCATAAAGTTGTTTACCAGATATTTAAAATAAACACAGGCACTATTGACTTTGCTTTGGGTGTCATATCATACTTTCCGGACTTACCTTCCTATAATATCATTACTTACTTGAAGCAGTCCTGAAAATTTTCCTCTTACAAGAGGAATATTGTTTTAAAAACTAACTTCTTTATTCTCTAGGTTGGATTCTTGTAATTTTACCTATTAAGCCATCTCTTGTTATTTAAAACTAAATGCTGCCGGACACGATTACATTTTTTCTATCTTTAATATAAATAAGGGAATCAGTTATAAATAGTTGATGAGAAACTGTGCATGCACAGTGATTTTTAATTGCTGAGAAGTTTCTACTACATTCAGCTTGCAGCTGGCTGTATTGTTATTGTGCTGGTCACATTATGGTTAGCTAACTTATTTTTTGCCTTCCCAGATATATTTTGGGCTTTGGATTATGCTTTAGTAAGCCCAGATGGATTTCAGCCTAAGTAATACATTTAAATTTATTTTATAATTTATAATTTAAATTTATATTACATTTTATATTTAAATGTAAAATATAGATTAAACTCATTAAAAATACTGCTTCAGCCTCCAATAATGGTAGTTACATTTATTGATTGACATTCCTGTAAATAGGTAAAATTATTTATATTGAGTTTGGGCAAATTGTGTTTACATACAAAATAAGATTTTGTATAATCACTCTATCAAACTTCATAATGACGATTTTGTTCATCTCAGAAGAGGTTCTGGGTTTATGCTAACACACTCATATTCAGCAAAATACTTAACTATGTGCTGAGTTTGAAGAACTGCTTAACTTAAAATGCTATTATATAGCAGGCAATATTCAAAGCAGATTTGTATACTTTGGTGTTTTGTTACGGAACCTTTATCCTAGTTTGAGCATACCTCTGAGAGTTAATCAGACGGTCTGTACCCCAGCTGCTCTGAAAGTTTTGGTAACATAGCAGAGCCTATCCCTACTGAAATCAGCAGCAGGGCAGTCCACGGACTTCCTTCCTGCTTGAAGGAAGAGACAGTACGACATGTTTGCATGTGAAAATGAATGCTACCACTCAATTATTCGATATGGTCTCATTGCAAGTTAATGGCTTGCTGATAGCTGTGACCCTACCGCCTGCCGCACATCCCAGTCGGTGCACTGCTTGTGTTACAGGGGTGTGTTGGCTGTGTGGCTTCAAGAGACTCCCGCCAGGCTGCAGTTTCATTCTCTGCTTTGATCAACACCAGATCTACCCTGGCACTCACAGTGAGGATGCTGCTGTGTGCCTGTGGTACCAGGAGCTTGTATGAAAATTTTGCTGTTAAAAGATTGCAGTGATTAGTCAAAGCCCCTGAGACAGTTAATATTTTTATTGAATAGGAAAAAAAAAATTACAGAATTTTTTCTCCAAAACACAGAAAAAGGACTACTGCTTCAGAGTTCTTATAACTGTGGGTGTTTCTCAACAGAAACTGTCAATTTATTGTTATTGTTAGCAGATGGTCTAATATCAAAGATTTTTAATAACTATTTTTTTTTTAAATAGTACTATAAAGCTGAAAAATATTAAATGTGATAGATATGTTTAAAAAGGCACAGAACACATACAAAACAAACACTAATAGACTAGCTCCCATGATGTAAATATTTCAAAGAAGTTTTTCCTTTAAAAAGTAAAAATAATCATCCATGGCAGTAGGCAAGAAACTGGAAAAAGTATATAAGTAAACTGGAAAAAGTATATAATATATATTTGGCAAATCCATCTTGCTGTACTTATGTGATATTTTTTTTGATAAGGTATGTCAGCTTTTCGATAAAAGACTTACATTGCTGGTTAAACTAAAGAAGATAATGGAATAGTCTGATAAATGTAGGGTGTACAAAAAGCTAATATAAGGATTGTAATTAACACTGTTTTAGAAGGAATTTAGTTATAATAATATTTAGAAGCTTTCACAGAGACAAATGCCATTTAATATTTTCATTTCTGACCATAACAGAGAGACTAGCAGCGTTCTGTCAATTTTTTTTTGCCATTGAAAAGGCAGGATATATTATAAATATGTGGATAAGGTAAATGTCTTAAAATGACTAAATGAGATTAAATAACCTTGTTATCAACCACAATAAAATTCAGTTAGGGATCATGTCAATGACTACTGCAGTAAGCAAGAATTTGGGCTGAATAATGGAGGGGAAGGAAAATCAAGGGATAGCGTTGAGGCATGAAAGACGGTCAGACATTAGTGTAATGTGGCTGCGAAAATCACAGAGACAATCTTAAGATTTACCAGTTGCTACATTTCTTTAGAAAGAGGAAGATGTAGTGCCATTGCAATATTCAAGTGAAAACGGAGGTGTTCTGCCAACCCAGCTCTAAAAAACCCACCAAATTTTATCTGAAATAGCCTCAGAAAATATTATTCCGATGACCAGGAAAAGGAGAGCCTATATTCTATGGATCTAAAGTACGCAGGTTAAGGTTAATATCCGTGTTTCAATCCAAGAACCAAGCACCAGGAGGGAAAAGCATTTTTTAAAGGATGACATTGATAAGTGAAAACAGACTACGAATTGTTAAGGAACTGATTCAGGCCTGAATTTTCAAGTTTCCAATCATGTTAAAAAAAATTTCTGGAGAAAACTTCCAATAGGAATGGCAAGGCAAAGAATTAAACTGGTTTTGAATGGTCCTCCATTAGTTCAGAACTGGTTCATGTTATGCATCAGATACTTTGGTCTGCTGAGAGGTATGGTGGTATCTTTATGGCTGATCAAGGAAATTAGAGCTGTGAAACATTTTTCTGGTTTTCCTATGTAGAGTTTTAAGTAGTACAGCCAGGTTATAAGTCATGGATGGTTCACATTAGCAAGAAACAATGTTTTAACATGAATAATGAGGTTTTGACTAGTTTTTTCTACAGATTTCAGTGAATCCACATCAAAATTCAGTAGCTCAAGGCTGTATATTACATACATTTTTTCAGGAGTCACTTCTAAGAACTGAAATTTCTCCGAGGTTTCTCTATCAAAATATTAGACAGATATGGTAAAATATTTATCTTAAAGTGGCATTAATTGATTATTCACATTTTAAACATGGAAGTAAATTTATCCTCAGCATTACTGAACAGATTTAAGAATAGTTAGTTTCATTAAAATTCAAATTATTAAAGATAATTATTAATTTGTCTTTACCTGAGACAAGTAATTCAACCATCAGTGTCTGCTTGTTTCTTTCTTCTTCTGTATAGATTTTCATTCCTCCCTGTAGAGAGCTGAGGCTTTTTATCTCCTTTTCCTTTACCCACTTCTCAGCCTCAACAGTTCTAAGAAGTGCTCTTTACATTCTTGTGGCTGTGTCCACTCCATATTGAAACACTCTTCACTTTTTCTTGTGTTTAGAAAAAGATGAATAATCCAATAATATCATGAATCCTTCCCAAGTATTTTCTCCTAATAAGGACGATGAGTTTTGAAATATGGAAAACAAGAGAAATCTTCCTATCACTATAGCAATACATATTCATCATCCTTATATTGGAATGAAAGAGAAAATTTCCTCTCAAGATCAATGTTTCCTCAAATAAAAATAATTTTATCTTTAGAAAGATGAAAGCTGTCTCTCTTTTTTGTATACTGAAATGCCTCCTTAAAAATATTAGAATGCTCAGTGTTTAGCATGATGTAGTTTGGTCAGATTCCAAAAACATAAAGATGTAGAAAATCAAATGTAATGAACCGTGAGTACAAATACGACAATGTACTACATTAATACAAAGATTTTCATTGCGAACAAGAGGCACTAACAGTCATGCAGGCTTGCCTACTTTGATCCAAATTATGTGAGCACTTAGCCATAGATTGATTTTTAACCACTAGAAAATGACATGAATTACAAAGCACCCAAAAACCCCCTCCTGAGCATTAGAAAAGGAAAGGATGTTCTGGAGCTCAGTGCCCAAAAGGCACAACATAGCAAATGAACCAGGTGTGACAGTTGATATTCTCTCCCTGAGACCTAACCAACACATCTGCAACACTTGAAACCTACACTTGAAAATAAACAAAATGTGAAGTTGATGAGAGTTTAATGAAAACAATACCTAACTTCAATTAGTTACAGTGGTAACTCACTAATTTTCACTTGGCTAACTCCCAAACTCCAAAATTTTACAGGAAATGCTATCTCTCCCTTCACCTCAACAAAGATTTCAAAAACAGAGAGACATAGGAGTACTGTTTCAGAAAGAAATTATTATCTTTCAAAAAAATAGAGCATTATACTACAAAGCGTGTACATGGATCTTGCTGCATCATCACAAAAGATAACTGGTAAGACATTGGTCATACTCTTTGAGGCTTCTTTGACAGTGCTGAAAATTAAACCTAGCCCTTTAGTGCTCTATTGTGCCTGTAGGAATGAGATAGTTTGTGTTTCCTAGGTCTTCATTTTCAGCCTGGAGAGCAAACTCCTCAACATAACTGGACTGAAAGTAACTCAGAGTTGATTTTAAGTTTTGATGCATTAGAACTGGACTAATCTTTAAATTGTTTACATCAGCCTTCCTAATGTGTGTGACTGGGTTCACTCATAATCAAAAAACACTTTATACAAATGAGAAGCAGTGTCCAGGCCTAAAATAACTCTTAGCTATTTCTTCTTTTCATAAAAAATATTGAAAAGAAAATTTGTGATCTAAATTAAGCTGTCGTCTAGTTCACACAGCAGGACTAAGCAGGTACTAAACAGGTAGTTCGCTCAGATGAAAAGCTGACTCAAGTGGCTTTTTACTTTACTAGAGTAGTCTCCAAGTATAATCTAGATGTAATTTTAAACATGCATAGGTTAACAAACAAACAAACCAAAATCCCTAAGTATAATCTAGATGTAATTTTAAACATGCATAAGTTAATAAAAAAAGAAAGAAACAAATGAAACAAAACCCGACAATGGTGGCATCTTTGTAATATACCTTATGGACCATACTTCTACCTTAAAAAAGTGTGTTTTTATTACTCACTAGTCCTTTAAAAAATAAAACTAGAAATATCTTCTATTGGAACAAAAGATCCTTTAAAAATAAAAAGTTTCAATAACAATGACAGAGAAAATCCAGGACAGAAGATTTGCCTAATCATTGATCTTCTTTTGAAAATGAAATCAACAGCTCTGCATGAATCACTTAGCTTAATTGTCACAAAGGATTTCACTTTTTCTGTATTTTTATGTAAGATACTGTCTTCAGTTTTATGAAATTAGTTGTTCACCTAGGGTAACATGCTGGAATAATCTATGGCTTTTTTATCTTTTTTTTGTAAGAATTAGTCTTCAATGTGCAGGAGGTTGATAGCTCATGTAATTTATGCAGCACTTAAATTTTCTTTCTATTTTCTTTCTTTTTCTCCTTTAAATAGATTCAAGACAACTTTCATTGCACTATCTGCGTAGTTAAGACATCCACATTCACTCAGAGGTTGTAAACTGTATTCAGTGCTTAATCATATTCCTTATGGGCATTGCACAATGGACTTTTTTTAAAATTGGAACAATCAGACACATCCATCTTAGAAAAAAACACTTTTTAATTAAAGGCAAAGTCTTTATAGTTATTTAGTAGTGGCTAAGCCTAAAAATCCTTCTTAATATAGAAGATCTTTATTGAAGCTTCCCACTAACTTCAAATACATGGAATGGTGGTATGTACTACAGAGGATAATAGAGTTATGTGCCTATCAGGATATCTTCATGTCCCTGTTTTTAATATTTACCCTAAGGTTTGTGATGTGTGGCTACTTCTTCTGACAGTTTTAAAGAGTTCCAAGGGTTAGCAGTCTGAAAACTTGCTGCTCTGAGCAGATTTTTTATGGCGTTCCACAAAGACACAACAGTCCCCTACACTAGTTCCTTACGAGAACGCCCTCTTTACTTCTTCTATCTGAATCCTCATATTGCAGTTGCTTTCTTGTTCCTTGTTAGCACATAATACAGGATAGGTAATGATTCCCAATTTAAGTTATCTTTTCTTCCTTCGAATGTGGCAAAGTAAACCAATGATAAAGCAAAAGCCTTTTCTGTTTTGTTTTGAAGACAAATATAACACCTCACTTAGTGGAATCTCAGCTGACTAACAGATTCTTTGGCAAACATTTTTAGAAGGTTGTAGCTATAGCTACAATTGCCCTGGAATTGGCCTGATGTTCACAATACTTAAAATCTGCATCCTTCCATTTTACTGTAGGCAATCAGAGATCTCAGCTAAGGAGACTCCAATACATTTAGTGTTGAAAAAATAACTTTCTAAGAGGAAAAATGCCTTTAATTTAGCACAGAATGCTGTAAAAGAGTAAAATGCTTCTATGTTTCTGCCTCCTAGGACAGATCAAGTTTTGTCGATGAATAAATTTATACAAAATAGTCCTCCTGGTGTAGCAGTTACTTTTAACAAAGAGTAGAATCCAATGCTCAGAGATGAAGAACAAGTATACACCAAGGTCCTCAGTAGTTGTTTCAGTTTGCAGGGCTTCTTAATTAGAAGTATTTGAATTCCTTAAGACATCCCAGTGCATTCATCATTGGGACATCATTTACAGGAAGTTCACCAGGAGATCTTTTAAGCAGATGAAATACCACCAAAGATGTTTCTCTTTTTTAGTTGGTCAAAGATTAAGAAAAGGCTGTCTGGTTTGTTGTCTCGATTTCTTCAGTATGAAGAATCTGATTATGTTTTCAAGACACACGTAAATCAGTTTTTTGTAAGTGGTTGTCTCAACTTACACTAAGTGAAAGTTTGGTTTACTGTTTTCCTTAAATAGTTTACCCTAAATATCTTTGATATCCCTTAAGGCTTTTGGTTTACCTCAGGCTTACCTTAAACAATTTGATTTGCATTAATAAAGAGGTATTACTAATGTTTGTTACTTTTCTTGTGTTTACATATTCTGTGCTGTGTGCCCATTTGTTAGTGTTTGCTTCTGTTCTTTAGTTTGGCACCACTGTTTATTTTTTTATCCTCTCTTCCTTTCAACCCACCCCATCATCAAGTATCTTCTTCTGTCAGCTTGAAAGTAAATGTTATGGTATTTTCAGAAGGTGGGCTCAAATCAGGGCTCCTGTCCTACTGACATTTTTTAGTCTAAACATAAACTTTACAATGTGCATTTATTTTTTAAAGTTGAGTTTAAATACTAAATGCAAACTTTCTGCACTTTAGAGATTTTCTTATAAATTCAGATCTGATTCCAGGCACAAACATTGTTAATCTAGCATTGCTTGAGGTTAGCATTAGGGTTTCTCACACGTTGACTTCTTGACAGATTTCTTTTTTTTCTTATAAGCAACGTAATTTTCTTTCAAGCTGGAGTTTCATTTGCACTACTTAGAATTTTCTCAATATATTACAATGAAGTGTTCATAAAAAAGTACACTTTCCAGAACTGTTAATTAAAAGGGCTTGCTGGGATAAATAAACCCATATGTTGTTGATTAACCACCTTTTAGGGGTCAACAGTTGGAATCTCCTGCTGTGCTTATGTTAATTGTTGTCCAGAATTTTACCAGGAACTGTTTTGTCCATATGGCACTTGCTGAAAATGTAAGGCCTATAGAGAGAATGAACAAAACCCAAAGAAAAAAGATACCTCAGGCTGAGCTGTATGTGTGGCAACTTCATGGTGGCACTTAACCTGTTCTGTATCTTACCTTACGTAAAATACAGACAAATTTAAAAAGCAATAGAGAGTTTATGTGGGTGTATGTGTGTATTCATCATTATCACGTCTATGAATATCTGCCACTATTTATAGAGAGAGTATCTTACCTGCATGTACGGAAATATAACTGTAGATTTTCCAAATAATGAAAAGTATAAAGAGACGGCAATAGGTTTTAAAGCCCAAAACTACATGACAAAGAACTGATATTGTTGACTCTGGACATGTTGTTTTTCAGCTGAAGAGAAAACATTTTTCCTTGTAATACCCAATATGCACTGACATTTCTTTTTTTGTTAGTTAATTATCCCCTGAAGATCTCTGTCTTCACAGAAGGTGAATCACAGAAGTGTCTATAAGACTGGAAGATCTGCCCTTTGATTCTCCTTTTTGAAGTTTAAAAACACACTCACTGAAAATTGTTCAATTTAAAAAAAAAATTGGTTTTAAATTCTAGGCATACAAATTTTTCACTTCCATCTTTCATAATACAAATGATTTATGAAATTATTTGCAGGTAAGTTAAAAAAGCCAAACAAGCCCCAAATGTTAATATGTTATGCAGAGATTTAAATAAGACCACAAGTTTTGCCTAAGGCTGTTAAAATTCAGTACCTATTGCACCAAATCTCTGCTGAAATTATGAAACATTGCTGTCCAAGTTTGAGCTTCAAACAGTGATATCAGCTCGGTCAACTCCAGCAAAAAAAGGTTTTATTGATCATTTCTTTTACTTACTGTGTCTTTTTAAGAGAGAAAATCAATCACTATTGAGAAAGCCTCAAACTTTAAAAACCACCAACTTCTGCTTCAAGAAAAGCAGAGAATAATTGAGTTTTTGATTAATTTAGTTTAGTTTGACAGTTCAGAAGGAGTTTGTGAGTGACACACCTAAATACCTGGATCGCAGTACTTCCAAACTCAGGTGAGGAAAACTGCTATTTTCAGTGTGATATTTGCTGCCCAAAAGTTTCTACAAGGTGAACAGCCGAAAGATGGATCTGATTGAAGGTCTATCTCTGCATACAATCCTGTCCATCAAAGAATGAGGAAATCCTGTGATAAATCTCCTTTAGTAAAAGAGGACGAATTAGCACCCTTTTGTTTCACAGATAACCAAATGGTGCTAAATATATGGCTGCTTCCACTCACACTGACATGGCTGTGTCTTCAGCTCCAGAAAAGCTGGAGAAGATGATGGGCTTAATGATGACCAGCCAAAGTGCTTGACTAGGTTTAATGCTCTGTAACACCACAATCTCACAGAAGGAAGCCAGTTACTCCTGGCCCAAACCATATTCATATTTAACATTGTCTCGCAAAACAGCTTTGTCTGGAGAGAAAAAGTAATGAGATGTTTGGTTTAGGAAAAAAAATTATGACATTTTAAACAAATTTATTTAAACAAAATCTATTTAAACAAAATATTGCATTGATGCAGCTTTGCTTTATACAGAGGCAGAGTTATGTTTCATTCTCCCCAGGCTCCTCATATTTTGCTGTACATATAAGCAATTGTGTATAAATATTGTTCAGCACACAACCTCTTGTGGTTCTTCATTGGTCAGAAAAACTAAAGCAGATACTCCAAACCTCACTCTGCTTCTGCAGACTTCTTTTCCACAAGGTTAGTTGTCATCTTTGTTCTACAGGCCTGTGATCTTAAGGAGTATTTTTAGCTTGTAAAATAGTTATTTGATTTAACTCTCCTCTGTGAAGAGCAATTACAAACCACGAACGAGTCATTCTGGATGAAATGCCTCTGAAGCCATTCAAGCTTGAATCAGTACCAGCAGCGGTACAGTAAAACTATGGAAATGAAGATGAAAACTGATTTCTTTCTTGCTTGCTTGCTTGCTTTCTCCTTTTATGCGCCTATCTTATACCTTGTTCCCAGTATCCCAACTGTACAGCTAGTTTCTTGACATTTCATGGTGTGTCTCAGTATACTTTTCCTGGTTATTGTCAGGGAGGATCCAGTGGGAGGCTTGCTTTGTTATCCCACACAGCCCCAGGGTTGGGGTAATAAGATGTTCCTTGGACAGAGAAGGTGAAAAGGTCAGTCAAGTCCCAGGTCAGTCTGAGAAGTCCGGTGAGCAAGTCAGGGTTGGCAGGGGCAAAGCTGGAGATGGGCACTCCGAGAGCATCAGTGGGGCGGGGAATGATGGTCTGGGATGGGCTTAAATGGAGTCCTGAGCTATGGACAGAGAGAAGGAAGACACTGGGGAAGGCTGGGCAGCAAGAGGTAGGCATGTCACTGCTCTCAGGTCTATGAGAGGTTATAACCCTTCCTTCTGAGTTTCCTCTTTCAACAGATATAATTCTAACGATCTCTAATTTTTTATTTCACCCAGAATAAGGAATAATGCAGAGGTCCTCATACTCCCAAATTATTTTCAAATATTTTAATTGTTAGTGTTTTCCTCTCAGCACAGAGCTCCAATTCCTCTTTTCTATTTTAAGTAACAGGAGGATAACTAAGAAAATAATTCTGCCAGGTTCAGGGTGATTAGAAAACTGTTTAGGTGAAAGGAAAAGAAAAAAAGGAAATTAGTCATGTTCAGAGAGAAATAGAGAAATGGTTGTTTAATTCATATTTTCATTAAATCTCTTTTGTTTTTCTGAGAGATCTCTTAGGTATCAAGCATATTTTCTAACAGACATGATTCCAAAATATCCTTTCAGATTTTCTGGAAATAACTTCATCAGATGCTGCCCATATGTCAGTACCATCTCTAGCTTCTTGAAGCACTCCAGGGCAAAGTTTTTACAGGATATTCACTAAATTTGTTGAACAGTTCCAAAGGTGAGACATAATCCTGTTCTCAGCAATGGCTGATGATCGCTGAGGGTACACTTTTCCATCATTTCTGGTGTACTGTCAGAGATCTGATGTGTACTATTGCTGAACTTTTCCTGCTAAAATACGTTTGTTGTGTTCTTGGCTTCTTGGAAAACAACAGCTCAACATAGCACAGGATGGATTTGTAGCAATATAATTGAAATTAAATGTTTTACAATAGCAACTCCACTCTAAAGTAAGATACCTTCTGCAAATCCACTATTGGATGCTAAGCAATTCAGGGTATAAGAAGAACCTTAACAAACTTCAAAATAAAATTGGAACTTTTGAAAATACCTTAATTTATGGGCAATGGCTATGAATGAGGTATGGCCAAAAAATATAAAAATGAAACAATCAGCAGTTTGAATTTGCCTTTTCCTTTCCAAAAGCTTAGAATATTCCTCTTAATATGCAGGAATTCTGCACATAGATTTTGACCAAACTCATGGGGTTTTTTTTGGTTTCTTGGTTTTTTGTTTTTTTAATGTCAGCTGGTTTGGTGGTTTTGAAACTAGAACTGCTGCTCTGCTTTTCTTCTGTAGGAAAGGTACTACCCTGAAATAATCTGTCTTAATGAAATGTGATTTCACTATGGCACAAGGAATAGTATTACCAAAGAGTTGGATTTAAGCAGTCTAGGTACTGGATTTGGGATGAAGGTTTTGAGATATTACATTGTTATGAATGAAAACATTGATGTTTTTGAGTAGATTCTCAGCTGGTGCTGTTTCTCAGTGTAGTTGTTCTGATTCATGCCATGCAAGGATTGACTCACACTCTTTGCTCATTTGTGCTAAAGTTGTTTTCTTTTGTATCATTCATTAAAAAAAAAAAACCAATTTAAAACCTGGAGGAAAAGTGTATCTATAAATAAGGAAACTTGCAGATAACACCTTGCTGAATTTAGTACATATGCACACTCACATACTGAAGCTGTTGATGATAATAGATGCACCGTCTAATGCTCAGAAACCTGCTTTCAAATTTCAGAGCCATCTAGCCTTGGGTTAGGTAGTTCTGCATGAGAGAATATAACAAGCCAGAGTGTCTGTGATGAGTATTCTCTACAGCTTAATACACCGCTGATCACTTATAAATATTCTACCAAAGTACGTTATTAGATTTAAATTTCCTTATCACTTTTTCTTTTGGTTTCTATTAGAAATACCTGCCTGAGGCATTTAGAGATGTCATTTTGCATAATGAAAGAGGGCTAACAGGAATGCAAATTTCCAGCAAATATTTTTCTTTGTTTTAGAGGCAAATTCTCATGAAATTTTCCCAAATAAAATTCTACTCCTTTAGCAGTTTTGCTGTATATTTCTCTGTGCTTTCCCCCACCTCATTCCGAATGTTAAATTCATTCTTGGTCCAGAAAATTTAATCTAAATTAAAAAAACCCATGAATTAAAATAGTAAGTTGAAGAGGCTGAAAGTACTTGCAGATAAATGGAAATAAAGAATATAGAATCTTCATATTTTGCCTTACTCCTTCTAGAACATCAAACTGGAGAGCTTATCCAAAGTTCTTCCTGCTACACTGCTGACAAGGATCTATTTACAAAACATTGAATTGTTTCTTTTTGACATAACACAAATGTGATGCAATTGAATACAAGAACTAAATTTCTTAGGTAACTAATAGGGGAAATCATAACATAAAAGCCCAGTTCTTCCTTGGCAAGTATGCATGCTTAAAACCTTAGTGACACCAGCTCATTACTCAGTAGTACCTTTGGAAACAAGAGAAATGCTTCCACTTAAGTACTTCTTTAGTGTTTACAAAACTTATTTGAGGAGATGTGTGGTCATCTTTCCATGACTAAGTTATCATTAAAGAAGCTGAAAACATTAAGTAAAAGATAGGTCAGACATACATAAGAGTAAATAATCTGCTTCAAACCCTTGATAAATCAGGAAAGGATATTGCATAAACCTTTCAGAGATTTCAATATTATCGATGCTGACTCAACCCCCAAGTCCACATCCTTGCTTCTTGAACATAGATGCAAATGATTACTTTAGTTTTAGTGCTATATGCTGATTATCTTTAATGTCAGGAAAATGAAGATAATTGCAGAGAGGGATCCATTTACACATTATTCTCCTTTTATTTGCATAAATAAAATAACTTCTATCTTTCAATTTTTGGCATGTCTGTCTTCATTGCACTTTTTTCATGAGTCTTTTTTCCGATTCTCCCTTGTCTCTTGGCAAATTCATATTGCCTTTTTTTCAGCCGATTTTCTTGCAATATTTCTAGAGCATTTCAACATTTTTCCCACTGCTTTAAATGCAAACTCTAGCTAGATGTATATCTTGATATTCTAACCTGGTTTTACATCTGAAGACTAGCAAGTACCTTTGTCTCTCAGAACTTTTAATTACAACAGAATTTGCATGGAGGTATAGAACATTGCTCTAAAACTGCCTGAAGATAAATTCTAGGTCAGTCATTCCCCAAGTGGTTTTAACTTAAGTATTCCATTAAAAAAAATCTTTTTTTTAAACCAATATTTCATATCATTAATTTATAATGCTACCTCATTTTTTTCACTATTATCTATTTCCTTATCAGTACATACCTTTCCACTGCTCTGTTTTAGTCATATTTGACTTTGATTGTCTTCAACTCTGGCTCCATTTCCTGTAATATTAGATCTGCTTTCTGCATTTTATCGATCCTGCCCTTCATTCTCCTGCAACCTACAGTCAGTGAGAGAGGATAATTCAGATAATTACAGAATAAACAGCAACAAAAAGCTAATTTATGAAACTAAAATATGGTAAGCTGAGTGTTACCAAAAACATACAAAAATTAATCCAATTTTTTCTGAACACATGCACATTACTATGAGGCTTGTCAAACCTGATAACCTCCTGTTCTGATTTCTGTGCAATAGAAAACCACGAGCACCAGGTTTTTGACAACAACTCTCTGTGGACATAGGTGTGCATCTCAGCCCCTGAATCAATTGCATCCCCCATCTGTGAGTATTGTGTGCTGGTCCAGAGCTGGGCAACCACCACTTTCCTTCCTCGTGAGGGTTGTGTGAAGGCTGTGTTTGGAGTGAAACATGGTATTCCAGTGGGTATAGTAGACACAGAAGGAGTTTGTGAGCTTTGGCCTCCACATAGAAGCATTTATGTTAAGAGCTCTCTTTTTATTATATGTAATACTTTGCCTGCAATACGTGGTGGAAAATGATATTCGTTCCTTTTTTTTTAAAACTCAGTTTCAAGTCATTTGCAACTGATCACAGACAAGGGAGCTATTCTACCAATTGTCCTTTCATTAAGAAAAAGTTGATTTTTTAAGCAGGTTTATGTAAGAAAACTTCCAATAAGCTTGTCTGCTGCTATTGAGACAGTGTGAGACTGTTTTCCTTAATCATATGAATCAAATTGTTTTCCCACAGACATCAAGAAAACTTTTCATTTATATTTTTATTTACTAATTTTTTCTCCTTTCTCTTTAATAAGATGAGATATTATGATGTTGCTTTTTCCTTTCTCATTTCTAAGGCGTATTTTTCTGCTTAGAAAATAACAATAAAATTTAATACTATGTTAATTATTACTAATTTCATATTTGCGTCAAAGTAATTTTTGAAATGCCTTTTTTTAGCAATTTCTGTGAAATTACTCCTATAAACTCATTTTCTTTGTTAAGTAGCTATAACCTCTGAGGCTGATATTCTTGTATAGCACTTGACTATGCTGTTAGTAAACATCAGTGTCTGTTTTAATTCTGACAGTGGTTGAAAGACCTTGCTTCACTATTTCTAGGTGTTTAAACATGCTGATAAATATTTGTCAACAGTTGTGTGCATTGCACTAACTCAGGAACAGAAGGAAAACTTTTCAAACAAAATTGCTGTGATTTCCATCCAGTACACACGAGTGTCTTCTCTTCTACGGAAACATCCACTAACATGTCATTGTCAGTATCTCATCCTCCCTCAGCAGTCAAAACATGCTTTGGAAATAAGTGCCACCTACCCTTAACATACTCCAGAGTAACATGCAAACAGACACACTATTTGTCATACTCCTCCCATGCTGGGTGATTCCGTCTGAAATATAGGTAGATAGCTCTCTTTCTCTTGTAATTTCATAGTGCGTTGCTGTGAAAACAAAATCAATTTTAGTATCAGGGGATATTTTCGAGTTGTTTTTTTTTTCTTATGTTTTTCCTACCCTGAGTCTGCTGCTAGATTCTTCAGTTGCCATGGTGAGCAGGGGTGTAGGCAGTTCTTCTATCATGGAAAAAAATAAAAATCATGAAATGAATGCTAATGTGAGGGGAAACTGGCAATACTTGTTTTATAATCCGGTCTGCTTCATAAATAAGGAGGTTTCCACCTCAGGCTTTCATGGGGCAACATATGAGAAGATCATAAAATTAGGTGCTCATCTTGAAATAAATTCCTAAGGGTTTTTTTTGTAATCAGAAAGACCATGCAGAAGAGAATTGTCCAGATTCAAGTAGGACACTAGGAAATTAAAAGTCCTGGATCCTACTCTGGCTCTGGTGCTGCCAGTCATTACTGAAGGAGGTAGGTGAAAGACTGGCACTGCATTCAGGAGCAGTGGCCTCTTTGGTAATCCAGCTTCTGGTGTCCTTTGTTGAGAAGCTCAGCCAACTGTATTTTTATTAGAAAAATGCTAATTTGATGTGTCAGCATGTACTAGAGCCTCATAAATACTAGAATCTCCTAAATAGAGTTAACTAGAAAGCATGTAAAATTTTATACACACTTACACTTTTTAATTTTAAAATTTCTGTTTATTATGGCCTGGGCCAGAAGGAATCTTAAAGATCATCTAGTTCCAACACCCCTGATGATGTGGACAGGGACATTTTTGACTAGACGTGGTTGCTCAGAACCCCATCCAATCTGGTCTTAAACACTTCCAGGGATGCAACATCCACAAATTTTCTGGACAACTGGTTCCAGTTCCTCATTACTCTCACAGTAAAGAATTTCTTCCTCATATCTAACCTAAACCTACCGTCTTTCAGTTTGAAGCCACTTCCCTTGTCCTCTCACTACATGTCCTTGTAAATAGTCTCTCTCCTTCTTTCTTATAGGCTCCCTGAAAGTACGGGAAAGTCAAAACCAGGTCATCCCAAAGAGATCTTTTCTCCAGGATGAACAATTCCAGTTCTTCTAGCTTTTCCTCACAGAAGATGTACTCCATCCCCCTAATTAGGTTCTGGTGACCCTCCTCTGGACTTGGTTCAACAAGTCAATGTCCTTCCTGTGCTTGAGATCCCACAGCTGGATGCAATACTTACCATCCTTCAAAATACATCACCCTTCAAAATACAACAAGTTTCCATGAATTACATAAATTTCTTCATATCTATATGAAATACTATTTTCTTTTCTATTCTCTTCTTTCCATTGTGACTTTATTTCCTCTACTTTTTCTTAATTTTGTTTTTCTTTTCTAATTTTTTAAAAGACAGATGTGGAAGTAGAAAACCACTAAAGAAAATACTAATTTCTTTGAAGAAAGCATGATTTGGGGAACTTAAAAGCTTTTCACAAGACACTTTTTCTTCCCCTCTTGCTGTCTTGTCTCTAGGAATACAGTACCTGAAAAAAAGTAGATGTTGTTGACTTTTAAATAGCAAATGTGCTACATAGCTTATTTATAGAGACAAGGGTTATTCTGAGGCATAATTAACATCTATAAGGTATCTCAACATCTTGCGCTATACAAATGCCTAGCATTACTGTTATTGACTTGGAATTCCTGAAGAGCTTTAAGAAACTAGTCAGTCTCTTAGGTTTGATTTAGACACGGTGATCCTGTAGATTAGTGATCTTAAATCAATATCCCATTGGACGAACAGCAGTATGTTCCCTCTCAACATATTAATTATGTGCTTAATATTGGAAATGTACTCTTTTACTTTCGAGCTGGATGAAATTTTGCTGTTATGGAAGCTTGTGAAAAGAGAATTTTAAGTTCTGATTCTGAAAAATATCCACAATAATTTTTTTTCTTCTGCAATTGGAAATCCCAAGTCTTAAGCTAAGCAATTTTTATATCTTCTTCCCAGGGACAGGCAAATGAGCCACAGAAGGCCATGAAGACACCTTCTGCATGAAAAACTTCCTTAAATCTGAGGCTGAGACATAACAACTGCTCTTTGCAGTTATCCCAATAAATCCTTTTATAACTGAATATTGTAGGAACAATGCTCTAGGCAAGGTCTAGATGGCTTGAAAATAAATATTTTACTCTTTCCTAAGTTTTAAAATACATTTCCTGGAGTTTCTTTTGTATGCTTAGAGATAAGAGACAAGTTCACTTGATAGATATATCCTATCACAATTAAACTGAACCATTCAGCTGCTAAGCACCAAGAATATTCCAGTTTATTTGTTAATAATGATTACATCCTGAAGGCTTTAAAATAAAAGCTTTTTAAAAATTAAACTAAAGAACCTCTCACGAACTGGAATAATATCTACACTTAAAGATGTAGATGGCTGCAGCACCTCTCCTATGAGGACAGGCTGAGAGAAGAGAAAATTCTGAGAGCAGAATTCCAGTGCCTAATGGGGGCTGACAAGAGAGCTGGGGAGGGACTTTGTACAAGGGCATGTAGAGATGGGACAAGGGAAAATGGCTTTAATCCGAGAGAGGGTAGATTTAGACTAAATATTAGGAAGAAATTTTTCCTATTAAGGTAGTGAGGCACTGGAACAGGTTGTCAAGAGAAGCTGTGGATTCCCCATCTCTGGAGATGTTCAAGGCCAGGCTGGATGAGGCTTTGAGCAACCTGATCTAGTAAAACGCGTCCCTGCCCATGACAGGCAGTCTGGAAGTAGATGATCTTTAATGTCCCTTCCAACTCAAACTTTTCTATAATTCTACAAAAAATAAATCTTGATTTCTTTCTCTGGTAAAAAATAAGGCTCACAAGCAAGGTAAGTGTGCTTCATACATATTTTGCCATTACTATCTTGATAGTGTTAATATCTTTTTGCTTGAAAGAGAAGTCTAAGGAGTAAAAATCTTCCAGGAAAGCTAATAAAATGTTGCCTGAAGAAATTATTGCTCTTACGCTATTGATTTAAACAGCAGTTCCTTGGGATGGTGTAGAAGGCATGCAAGTTTAGTTCAGCAAGCAACAGGTTAGAGTTAATCCAGGTGTTTCAGATAATTCTCTTGTATTCTTTTCATCAGAGGAATCAGTACTAGGGTTGCACAGAAAATATGACTCGTGATAGTATATTCACTGTAGAGTACAGCAAAGGTTGAAGTCAAATTATGTGGCTCTAGGCAATTTTAGTGATACAATAAACAGTGATTTACTGTGTCACAGTCCCCATGACCTGCCTTTATTTCACTTATGCAGCTGCCCATGATGTATGCATGCCTAAAAAAGAATGAAAAGGTACACAAATATAAGTACTAATTAAAAAGTCAAATAAAAATGTGGTAAGGAATGAAAATATAAAATATTCATGCTGTTGTGAATAGCACTGTATGCAGTTCAGCTATGGATACGGAGCCCCTGGAGGAGTCTATTTCCTCTCTGTCTTTGTCCCAGAATACCTGACATTCTGGGTTGTGCTGGCATGGAGGTGGATAGCACAACCAGAACCCCTCTAAATCCCTCTCTTTGGCATAAAAAACTCTCATGACTGAAAGGGAGAAAATACAGAAGCTTCAGTGACAAACAGGCTTTATGGATCGAGATACAGATTTTAGATAAAGAAGAAGAAAAAGTGAAGCCTTATCCATATGTGGAAAAACGGCTGGGGAGAAATTCTATTCACATCCTAGTAGGTTATAACATGATGGAAATTATAGGGTGACCTACAGCTTCTACTCCCTGGATTTAACACGGCTGGCATGCTCCACAGTGATTCCCTGGACAACAGTAAGCACCTGCTAAGGGGGACAGAACAGAGGATGGAGCGGAGTGGAGACACCTCAGCCAGGCTCTGTTGCAGTCTTTGCAGGGAGTGTAGCTACATAAATTGGATTTTAAGTTGCACCAGATGGGTTCTGAATTATTGACATAAAGTTTATTTTATTTGGAATCAATTCAGAGAAGTTGGTTGTTGTTATGCCCTATTCCCCTGTAATGGGCACAAGTTAGCTCACTGAATCCATATTTCAACACAGTGTGCACACTGCTTTCCATAAAAATAAACCCACATGAACTTTCATAAGGAGGTACTCTGTAAATGGTACTCTGAAGAAGAATCTGCTTTTAGAGGCTTTTGGCATGCCTCCTCATTAAGCATTTAAGACAGGAAAAATCTTGTGTGACAGAGAATCTTAGAATAGTTCAACCATTTTTATTTCTTCTCAGTTAGCGATGAGCTTACTCTGAAACTGTACCAAAATGTCATGACTTGAGCCAGTCTCTGTTCACAGCTGAAGTAGGGATAATCCATTCGTCAAATCAGTTAGGCAAGCAAGATCAACAGTAATCAGTAAAAAACAGAAGAGCTAGATTCTGTCCTAGCTTAAGATGAATTCTGTAATTTTGATTTTATCACCAGAACAAACCCTAGAGCACTCAAATGTCAGTTACTACTTATTCGACATTTGAGAATAGATTTTGTATTGGATGGCAAGGTTTTGGTAAAGGGAGAGAGGCTACAGGGGTGGCTTCTACAGAAGCTTCTAGAAGCTTCCCCAATGGCTGATAAAGCCAATGCCAGTCGGCTCGAGGATGGATCCGTCAGTGGCCAAGGCTGAGCCTCTGGGATAACAGATTTAAGAAGTGGGGAAAAAAAAAAAACAAACAACCCTTTGCAGTTGTAGCAGGAGAGAGGAGTAAGAATATGTGAGAAACAGCCCTGCAGACACCAAGTCAGTGAAGAACAAGGAGGAGGAGGTGCTCCAGGCATCGTAGCAGAAATCCCCCTGCAATCTTCCCCCTGAGGAAGTAGAGTGGCAGAGATGATGTGTGACAAACTGACCACAGCCCCAACAGGAAATACTGTGTTTTGGTGTCCCAAGTTTTAAAAATGTTAAGATTCTAAGAGGAATACACACAAAAGTGACGCATGAAAAATCAATACAATTTCTGTCATAAGATTTTACAAATGTCAAGTCATTAGTTTTTAATGTATATAAAAGTTAACACTTTTAGCTGTACATTGCCCTCTAGTACTGTGCTGTATATTGATATAGATTTTCTAAGAGGCCTAGGTATTCCTTGGAGGTGTCTCCTCCAAGTATTAATCCATCCTGACCTGACCTAGCTTAGAAGATCTGATGGAATCCTAGTATAAGATAGTATGTCTAAAGGCAGGTTTTCTTTAAAATATTAAAATTTTAAAAAAAACCAAAACAGTGTGGTTCTGCCTCATAAAGAAAACTATCACTAGATTAAAGAAAATATAAAATAAAAATGAAGATCGAAGTAGGAAAAAACATAATAAATAAGGGTGTTTTTAAGATAAAACAAAACCAACAATCATACAGTCATGTGAAATGAAGTGAATTATTTAGACTTCCAAAGAGGGTGACCAGAAACAATAGGGGTAGTAAAAGGAAATTGAAGGTTTCCTCGTAAAATAATCTCCACAGTAACTCATGACTGGAAGACACATTTTGTATGTCTTCTCTGTACCTGTATGGAAATTCAACTTTATTAGGCACATTTATGCCATAGGAAATGTCAATAAATTAAAATATAATATTTAGATTTATACATCCCAGGATTTATGGAAGTGATCTAAGCAGACAAGTAATTTATTCCTTTAGTATGTGCTGCTAGACAAGCAGAATTAGGTCCTTTAATCACTTAGATATTTGTAAGTACCACTAGGCAGCTTTCCTAAGCTTATGTACCTGAAGATTTCTGTGTGCTCCCTGGTATTGTGCAAATGTATTTTAGGACATTTTTATTAATTTCTTCTACCAAATTATTTGAACTGCAGCTAGACTGACTCTCAGAAATTGTCTCATTGTTTCTGATTCAGCAAACAAGTACTGGAAGAACTTTTATAAAGTAAGAAATATCAGCTCTATTTTAGAATAGAATAGAATAGAATAGAATAGAATAGAATAGAATAGAATAGAATAGAATAGAATAGAATAGAATAGAATAGAATAGAATATTCTTTAAGTTTCAAGTAAGACAAAAGGACTTAGCTGGCTTTTTTAGAAATTACCGTACAAAGTCTCCACTGGCAAGACCTAATACATGCAAAACTCAAGCAGAAAGACAGAGACAACAGAGCCAGCTGTGATCTTATTCTTAAAAAAACCTTTTTATTTCATGAAATGCTTGGTGTTGGGGGGGCGTAGTATGGTGCGTTCAAAATCACATCTCTTGTAAGCTGTAGAAATCCTTCCAAGAAACTGATTCCATCAGACCAAAAAAATATGATGGCTGACTTTTCTTCTTTTTTCCTCTACTTTATAATCCATCAAAGTAGGAGCATCTTGAGGCATTCTCTTCATTCATTTATTATTAGTAAATGCTTCTATAACTGAATGTTCAATTAGATAAGAGAAGCTTAGAGCAGGACATCAACTCTTTGCACTTGACGAAGTACACATCATATCTTCTCCAGAGAGAAAATTTTTGATTCTTAGCCTTATCTTTTAGAGTGTAAGTGATGTAGGAGCTTAGATTTCCTAGAATTACAGTGAAGAAGCAGATGAAATCTCGACACATCTGGCTGTAAAATGTGCTGCCATTTTAGCTGGCTGGCAACTGCAGGATGCATGACGATGTGCAACAGATGTTAGAGTATTAGTCATCGTGTTTTACTTTCTGTGCTGAAGTATTTAGAAGTTATTCGAAAGATGAGCCTTGACAGCTCACGTAAGTTGTTTTCATTGTGCTGAAGCTGGAGAAATAATGGGGCCAAGCTGCTCCAAAGAAACGAATGAATTGTCAGAGTTTGTGTGAGGTCTGCTGTTAAAAAAAAAAGAAAAAATGCCTAGCGGCTCCTTATAGGTCATTATTTAAAGGCTGCTTGGATAATAACCAGGACTAAAATGGTTAAGACCGTGTCCATGAGGAATGGACTTTCCTCTAAGGGAGGCATTAGGCTTATCACAACTGCTGACTAGTCGCTAGTGACTCTTGAATTAAGAGACATTTTCTTGGTGAAGATTAAAATGGAAGTCTCAAGCCTGTGAAGAGGTGTCTTGTTGAAAATGTCAAGCCTAGAAGACTTTTAGGATTCAGGAAATTAGTTATTTCTCTCGGGATTTGAAACCACATTTTGGATTCTTACTAGAGATAGAAAATAACTCTTTCCACTGACTCAAATTCATGAATCTTAATATTAGAAAAAACGATTCTTCTCAAATTCTTATTGAAATGATTCATTGCACTGTTTTGGTTAGAATTATTCCTCTTCTATTGTGTTTCTATTACATATTTTAACAATATTATTTTCTGTATAGAAATAACAATATAGAAATAAATCCATGTGGGACTTTCAAAACCACTAAGACCAGTTTAACATATGGTATGATATCACAGACATGTTACAAGGCTTCGAAAACCCCCTCTGCGACCTATCACCCCAACAAACAAGGCCACTGGCTCCTTTCAAACGCAATTTATACTGCAGAGCATTCTTCTAGGAGCGTTAGCCTAGCTTAACAGAGAGTCAGTGTTGAATCATAGAAAATACCTTCTGAATTCTTATTTCCCAGGGGAATAGTTTTGGAATATGAACTTCAAATTTTTTTTAATTTTTTAAAATGTATTTTATTGTTTTTTTTTATGAATTCCAATTGGATGGGCACTTCCCAGAAACACCATTCGTGCCAGCCGCTCTGAAATATGGGCAGGGTCATAACCTACAGGCATCAGAGCCTGAGCAATTATGTAATGACAGGAGAGAGAAAGTTGTGTACCTTCCCATCAAAAGAAACACCCATCCTGTGGAGACAGATGACTGTTCAATATGCAGTCATTATTTCCCTGCCCATGGGTTGAATAATGGATTTCACATTACTGACAAGTGGGTTTTCAGGCTTCCAGACAGCTCAAATCATGCTTATTTTTACTGTAAGTTGAAAAGTGAAGGTCTATCAGTAAGATAAGCATTTGCATGAGTTGTTTCATATCTCCAAACTTTAATTTGCCTTCAAACCCATTTTAATGAAGGGTTAAATAATGGAAGAAAAAAATAATCCCTCTTTATTACTCAGATCCCAGACTTAGGACTGATTGTTACAAGAGACACAGTTCAACGTTAGACAGCTTTATTGTTGCTTCTCTCATACCATCCTATGCTTCTAATTGATTTCAATTTAAAACAACTTTTGATAGCACCAGATAACTTAAAACAAACTGGATTTTACTATATGATACAGAAATTTTATGGGGGAATCTCAAGAACTTTTAAAGCTGGCATTTTATCAATACTTTAATAATGTATTATTTTGCTGGCATTTTATTTGATGTTGATTCACTAGGAATAAGAGTGAAAATTTCAGCTGAGTTTTGAGGAAAAAACCCCACCAAGCAATATTTTGACTAAATATCATTTTACTTTATATCCGTCATATCTTTTCAAACTGTCTTATTCTTCCTACCTCTTCCAAGACTAGTTTTTACATATGTTAAGCAGAATAATGTATACTGACTAAAGACAAAGTACGAGAAATCTGGAATTTACTGGAGACGGGTAACTGCAGAAACAAAAGGGACTTGGACCTGAAAATCTGTAGTTGTTTCAGCCCCACCTAAAGACAGGAATTTTAGAACATATAGGATAAAAGTCCCATGCCTATTTAAATAATAATTCTGAAATTAAATTAGAAAATGAAACTAGGACTCGTAATCTACTGAGATATTCTGGAAATTTTACTCCAAAAAAATAATTGGTCTGACTCACCATGAAAACGTACGTGGGATCTGCAGGAATAATCAGTTTGGTCACAGAAATATTTGATTCGCCAACTCCCAAGATTAGGGTAAAAATATATCAGGCTATCTATAATCTTGATATTTTTAAGATAAAAACCTGTACGTTAAATGTAGTGCAGTCAATAAGTCAGACATCTAACATACTGAGAAAATAATCTCGTCAGAATTAAGAATTTGTGTTTTGTAAAGTAAGGCCATTTTAAACAAATTAAAATACACAAGTTAATTTCATTTTCAGATTTAATTCTGTAGTGTAGTACCCTTCATATCTTTTTGTAAAGATGTTCATATTGACCATATTGATTTTTATATAGATTTTCATATCTGAAAATGTTTCATATTAATGGAAAAAACCCCAAACCACAAATAAAGCAGTACATACTTTTTAAAAACCAGCATTGTGTTGTGCAGTGGAGCTAATATCCTGCTTATTGCTTTTTTTTATTATTATCTTTGGACACAACTTTACTTTAAAATTGCACAAAGAAGAAAACAAACACACAAAAATTCCCAAATTCTACAGACAGCGCAGCATGGAAAGAACACATATTTTCCGGTGGCATTTTGTTTTTTAAAGATGTCATTCTTTTCTCTTGGTTCATTGTGGCTGACACCACTAAAGTCTTAACTTGATCTTTCTGTAATACAATAATTCTAATGAGTAAAGTTGCATATTCCTCAGTTAAAATTTATTTGGACTATACCTGAATTTCTCCTGTATTACAAACTATAGAAATAAACCTTCAATATGTATGTTCTTCTTTTATTGCTAATATTGGCTAAAATAGGCTATACTGGTGGTATAATTTAATCCACAACACTAGGCAGACTAAAATTAAATTCAGTCTCATTTGGTGTTTTTTTTTTAGTGTCAGTGTAGAACATTTGCATCCAGATACATCACTGAAGACTAAGTTACAGTCAATGGGGAGAAATAAACACTGCCAAAGTGTGATTTGTCCAAGTTGATGTAGATACCTGCTCAGGAAAAGATATATTTTTTACCATTCTTGTCCTCATTTCTCTGCAGTAACTATGGAGAGACCCAAAGGTGACCAGCTCAGATACCAATATATATGCAAGGTGTTGTCTGCATTTTATCAAATGAATCATAACTCAGGAGTCAGCCTGATCAAATTTAACTGTTACATATCTAGGCAAAAAGCTTCTAGCTGTCTGTCTGTTTTGATACACAATCAGAAATCAGAATGACTTTCTAATAATTTATAATAGCAGCTTGATTTTTGTATTTGGCATAATTTGGTTTGCATGATGCTACTTTTGCTTTGATTTCTATGCATATGACTGGGGGAAAAGAAAGATATGTGCATATCTCCTTCTTTTATGGAATACAAGAGTGAAGGAAGAGCTTAGATAAGTCTTCATCCGTAATAATTACTGTGTTTAATTGCCACTCCAAAACATGAACTTTTACAAAAATAATTTTACTTAAGCACATTAATTATCAACTCAAAAATTTTAAAACACTCTTAGGAATTTCAATAGAAATTGTCAAACATGGTTCTTAGCAATAGCTAAAGACAGTCACCTAGTCCCTTTCAACAAATGTGCATCATCCATCAAAGTCCTGAGCGGACGTCTCAAACAGTTAAACTCAACTAACAAAAGCAAATACAGCCATGTCATTCATGACATGATTCTGAATACAACTCATTTTCCCCATCATACTATATATTGCTATAATCCTTTTTATTTGTTAAACCACTTGTAAGATCCTAATTTACTATGAAAAACATTTTTCTAGTTTCTGAATGTTTCTTTCCCTTTTTGCTTTCTTTTTTTTTTTTTTTTTCTTTTTCAATATGTATTTCCATATTTGCTTCTTAAAACCAATGCACTGTTCCCTGCTTGGGATTTTAGCTCTCACAAATGTCATAATTCTGAAGAGTTAATCTCCTTTACTATGTTTTCCCCTTAAAAAAATCATTCATCTGTAAAAAATTTAGAGATTTTTCACCTATGTAAAATTTTAATTTCAGAGAAAGAACAAGCAAAAATAGAAAGTTTTTGAACATGATTGAAGACATACTTGAAAGTATTATTAGAGGAGTTCCAGAAGTTAAATGAAACCAAAATGAGAGCTAATACTTGACAAGTAGAGATGCTGTACATTCTCAAAATAATTAGATGTTCAGAAAAAGAGATAAATCAATCAGGCTGTCTGGCTAGATAAAATGCAAGGGAGTTATAGGCTGTTTGGAGCAATTGTGCTATGGAAAGTTATGAATTTCAGTGTCAAAAAAAAACATTTTCTGTGATACAGCTGAGCATGACTGAAAAAAAAAATAAAAAAGCTACTTTAAAAATCCTGAAGATATATTTGCAGAGCTTAGACAATGAGGAAAGAAAAGATTTTCAAAAAACTAAAAGAGTTAAAAAGTGGGAGACTACTTTCATAGAAAGGGTAGAAACCCATCCTTCACTAAGACTGTGCAGAGGTAAAGCACTTCATGGAAGTGACCTTTCTTCTTTCCTTTCAGGTTTGTAAATCGTGTGTCCGTTCCCAGCCTTCAAGCACTGCTCAGAAATTAAGAGTTCAGAGAGGAAGACACTGTTCCATATGTTCAGAAAAATATAAAGAGAGAATGTGTCTTTTTGTATGTTTTGGGTGAATAGTCACTGAAATGAAATTAAAAAGGCTTTGTAAAATAAACTCAGCTAAGTCAGATGCGTGCTGTTTAATACAGGGCTTATATATTTTCACATATATTTTTCTTTAACATTTTGAGTGCTAGGTAATTTGCTCCTCCCAGAATGGGTAGGTTCTGGTGATAGGTATAAGAAAAGTCTCTAGTCTAGTTAGGAGACTAATTGAAAACAGTTGAGTATCAGTTTTCCATATCCTACTGAGATGTCAATAAACATACCAACTCTAGTGTTGCTGTGTTTTCAGTCTCAGATTCCAGGTGGTCATAAGCACTTGTTCAACTACTCTAAGTTGCACGAAGTGATCAATTCTCTTTGTGTGGAAGCATAGCCATATCAATTGTTAGATTATCCTTATCTTTATTTTCACCAATACATATTTTACAGTAGGAGTCACTTGTTTTCATAATTGATGCTGTCCTTCAAGATTTCTTTATGTTTGCCAAAAGGGATAAAGTAGAACAGGGCAGTCAGGATCAAAGAAAAACACAATAAACACTGATAATAAATTATCTCCTTGAACACAATAGAAAACATCTATTTTCTTATTAGGAATATTAAATTGCTATTTAATGTAACTCAAATGCAAACCCGTGCTACTTTGGATGAGAACAAAAATACTCAAATAATTCACAGAACTGAAAACTTAACTGCATTCAAATGAGAAATGCACCAGCTTATCACTGCAGAAAACTCAGTGTGCATCTGTGTTCAAAAATTATTAAGATGTTACACTGCATATCCAAAGAAACAATAAATAAGATAGAGAACGTTGTAATTCCTTAATACAAGGCAGTGCTGCAATTTCATCCTGGTTGCATAGTCTTGTACTGGTCTACTCAGTTCCGAAAGAAGAGCAACAAGAACATTGGTAGAGAAGGGTAAAAATAGCGAAGACCTCCCACTGGCTCATACAGAGATAAGCTGCAAAACACGCAGCAAACAATGCAGCTGAGCACTCTACCTGCTTGAGGATATCATCATCTTTCAAAATGACACTGTGCTTCTCAGCTAGACAGCACCACATTTCTTCCACACGGTCCCGGAAAAAGTGAGTCTAGAAAAAACTCATTCCTGAATTCATCCCCACCTGGAGAACTTTGTTGCTGCCACAGTCTATTGTCTGTGTCCATCCTCTCCACTCATACCTGTTGTGTTACTCCATCTCTTGGTCTTAGCACAACTACAGCGCTACTCCCAAGGCTGGCCTGGAAGAGCCAGAAATAGCTCTGGAAAACATCTCACAATAAGACCTGCACCCCATATGAAATGACCTATTGGAGATGTCTTAGAATCCTTCCAGACTGTCTTAGAATTGTTAAGGTTGGAACGACCTCTAAGGTCATTGAGTACAACCATTAACCCAGCACTGCCAAGTTCACCACTAAACCATGTCCCCATGTGCCACATCCACATGCTTTTTAACACTTCCTGAGATAACGACTCTGCCACTTCTCTTAGCAGCGTTTTTCCATTGCTGACCACCCTTTCCATGAAGAATGTTTTTCCTAATATCTAATCTAAACCTTGGCTGGTGCAACTTGATGCCATTTCCTCTTGTCCTGTCACTTGTTACTTGGAAGTAGAGTCCGACACTCACCTTGCTACAACCTCCTTGCAGATGTTTTTGGATATGCTCTTGCACCTCTCTTTCTTGTCATGAAGGACCAAAAACCGAACACAGGATTTGAGGTGCAGCCCCACCAGTGTCCAGTACAGGGGTAAAACCACTTCTTCTTTAAGAAGGTGATCATGTCAGGGAGTGGAGGGGCTAAAGGCATCAACTGAAAATAAGAGGAAGAAAGGCAGCACCTTCAGGAGCTATTTGATTCTGTTCCTGACTGAGAATTCTACACCTCAAAGAGGGCTTCACCTCATTGGGAAGGGTGCCAGAGATATATCCTCAGTGACACCAAGCAGGTGCCTACCACAGTGGTGGTGCCATGCCCAGACCATCTGCCCTGGCTGAGATGAAAGACACCATGCATTGCCCCTCATATTACTTTTTATTGATTTTCCAAAGTCTGTACATCTTTCTTTCATGGTTTTTCCTCTTCCCAAGAATTGATTTTTTTTTAAAGCAAAGTTTGTACTCAGTTCAGATTTCTGCTAAATCCTTTCTTAAAATAGAAGTTGCTATCTACTGTGATGTACAGATATCTCAGCAGAGGTGGTCTGAGTACAGAGATCAAAGATGTGGGGTTATTGAAGGATCTTGTCTAGCTGTGATGGCTCCTGTCACAATGGCTTATGAACATTCTCAAGCATAAGGTAGAACAAGGGTTGACAAACCAGCTAGCGCTAAGGACTGTGTTGCCCAAGTGTCTCCTGACTGACTGTTCTTCAGTCAGGTGGCTGATTGCACACTTCTCCAAGGCCTATTGGAACTGAAGTGAGCAGAGTCTGCGATGGTCCTGAAGTAATTTCAGAACTTACAACTGTAATGAGTAGGTAACATCTGTCATGATGAAGACTGGAATAGAGAGCACACACAGGTTGATACTTTTAACCAAGGTTTTCCCTTCTACATCACTCTGGAGTGCAGAGTATGTTGAGGTATCTAGTGCAGTGGGATTCACCAGCACAGCAAACAGTGCTGGCTGTGATGACTTCCAGAGAAGTCTTTAGACAGTCAGAGGCAGCAAAGCTTCAAGGTAATGACAGTTCACTTCTCCGCTGGGATGGACATAGAGGACAGACAGAGGTTCCTGCAAAAAATTACTGTGTGCCATGGATGTTCTGCACCCATCACTGATCATCCTGTGTGCTGCCTCACATATCTTCCCACTTGTGGGGCACTGTCTCCAGGGTGCCAAGTCTCCATTATAGAGAACAGCTATTGTGTGCAGGGTGATATCTGCAGCCTGATGATTTGGGTATGCGCTGCGTGTGGGCAAAACTTGTCTGCCATGCATGGGCCAAAGGATGGTATGTAAGTCTTGTGAATGCATTTTGTGAAATGACACAGGCACAGGGCCTGTGCCAGCTGACTAGCTGTTGGGAAAGGATACTCTGCTTTGGGAGACTATGAATATAATAGAAAGGATGGGTAGAGAACAAGCTTTCATATTCTTAGCACAGAATTGTCAGTGAAATGTACATTGTGTAGTTAGTACTCACAGTCCAAGCAAAAACTGTTACAATAATAGGACCAGCAAATTCTTGGAAGGCATAAGTAGAGAGTGTGAATCATTTTGAAGATGTTTTCCATAACAAATAATCTCTTAACAGTGATTCTTGGTTAAGAGAAGTGAAGAAAGGAGCTGCTAACACAGTAACTGCAACTACTCCTGACTAATATAGACTTTGTTCAGTAATTTATACACCTTAAATTAGAGTACTACAAGGTGTTCTACTCAAAATCCTTACAGACCATTTCAGTGGTTCTGGTCACAAAAAAAGTCAGGCAAACCATCTTTATAAGCACGTAATGGAAGTGCCTTGTTATTCAAGCAGCACTGATATTGTAGTTTGTCTCTAGAAAGAAAAGAGGCAGGGTGTGAAGGGGAGTATGCGAGGCAAATGATGTCAGACATATATTTGCATCAGCAAGGAGGAGAAAGATTAATTTATACAGAAGTAGTGGAAACAGACAGGATAGATAGAAAATCCCTAGCAAAGTGCTAAAATGTAATTAGGTCTTCATAAATAATGCTATTTCTGATTTGAAATGTCTGAAATTTTTTAACTGATCATGGGCTCCTGAACATGCGTTGTTCATATTTATTTAATAACTACTTTTCCCTTTTGATAGCTTATTCAGAAATTTTATACTGTCAAAATGTGTTTATTTAGACAAGACACAGGGTGTAGCTTCTCTTCCTAGGCTGGAAAGCCCTTCCAACTAATGTTTCTCTTTATTTTCTATTTCATCTTAAATTTTCTGTGAATGTTTTTGCTGGAAAGTAACTGAATGGACGCATGAACTCATAGAGAACAGTTTAATTACTAATTGGCTTTGTTTTGCCATGTACATTTACTCAGCTATAGCGGAATATTGGCCAAACCAGTAAAAATGGGGTGGCAATAGGGGAGAACATAAGTCTTTAAGGTCCAGTGCAGTGAATTAATCAGGCTAGTTACTGGAACTGTAAACCAGAGTATTACTTCTATAAAATAAAGAAATAGCTTAAAAAAAAAAAAAAAATTGGAAGCATGACAAATAATCCAAAATCTTGTTCCAATTCTTTCAGGAAATAAAAAAACCCTCCAGAATTTAGTTTTCCATTTCATGTTCTTATAAGTTCTCCCACTTTCTTCTTTTCACTTACTCTTCATTAATTGTGTACCCTCAGATCTTCATTTAAAACAAACATAGTATTTTTTTTACATGTTACTATGTTTGAAAATTCAGGGCTCTTCATGCATATTTATTAAATTATATTTGAAACAAACTCATGCTTCTGTTTTCCACAAGGAAACTCTCGCTCTCAAGGTAAGTTTGAAACTACAATTCCTCAGCAACAAAGCTTTCTGAAAAATGTCCATCAGTACTTTAAGCTTTGAGTCTGATACTTAGAGGATATAAATCTGCAGATAAAATTACAATGGATGTATGGCAACGGTGATTTCCTGGAGGTGCAGGTCTTTGTAATACGATAGGGACATCAGCACTGTATTTCTGATTAATCTTTCTAAATACATACATTTCCTAGGAGAACAATAGATTAAATAGAGAGTGTCAGGAATACAGTTAGTTCATTTAAAGCAATGCAAAGCATAGCAGGAAATACAGGTTATATACAGGCAGAGAAATTAGCTTTTTTGTAAACTAATGCAGATAGCTTTAATTAATATCAAAGCTCGTAGTATGCCCACCTTGCCACCTTAGATTTAAGTGAAGGTTTGAGAAATATTTATCTGAGCAGATGTCTCACTAAGATAGTTGTACAGAAATACATCCAAGAATTATGCAGTCCTTTCAAAATTAATGTTGTTGAGTTTGTTTTGTAATTAAGAACATAATTGAAAATACAAATGTTTGAAATATTAATAAGGTCCAAACTGTCTGTGTATTATCCACCCCGAATAACTCTTCCATGTCTAGAATGAAAACAGAGACACTGCTTGGAAAATTCCTATAGCTTTTCTGGGTCAAAAAACCTAGTACTAGAGTATCCAAGTTTATATTAAGTGAACTTTATTCCTCTTTTAATTTATTTTTTTTTATATTTACAGGTTAAAATTATACTGTATGTTTGCTTGTTGTAGCATTAGAATAATGACAGAACCATTTTTGTTTCATACAGAATGTTTCTGCTTCTCCTAGGTGCACAAGCATGGATGAATTTGGGAACTGAAGATCTACTAAATTAGGAACAACTGAGAATGCTTAACTCCATATGAGAATATCTGCTGTGAATCCTATGATGGTTTTACATTCTCTTGCTTTTCCATCTGCCTAAAATTAAGCATGTTTGGACAATATATACATAGCATCTATGGAAATATTTTCTCAAGATGAGATGTGTTCATCAAACCCTCAAAACAAAAGATGGACAAATCTAAATCCTCTACTGTGAAGGCTTCCTGGAATGGTTACATGCATGGAAAGGAGGGATATTCCTAAATTCACCTTAGATTTGTGATTATTGATTTCAAATTGTTCAAGTATTTTGTAACTTGTGGTGTGTGGTGGCATAAATGGTGATATTTGATCATAATCAAAAGCAGATTACCTTTCCCATCTCTTCCCGAGAATAGATGTCTGTAAGTGCTTATGATATGTATATATTTCTTCATTCTTAATAATGAAAAATTATTAACAGACACAGTTAATGTCTTAAAAATAACTTTTCGTAAGGTTCTTGTTTGCATTGCTCCTCGAGGTAGAAAGAGTTTGGCATGTACAGTTCTGTGCATTAACCTGGGAGCAGCATTCTCAAATGCATCTGTGAGACTAGAAAATTTAATTTTTGTATTGAAATAATTTTGGTCCTGGAAAGCTAAACTTGCATGCTCTGAAGCACCCTGAAAGAGCCTTTCTCCTTTTTCTTGGCAAGAGAAGAGTCTTCTTTGGAATACAATTAGCTACTGAAAATAGTTCCTGTTTCCCCCAAGAATCACCAGTTTATTTGGTTCTACTATTTTAGCACCTAAAGAGGGAAAGAGTTGCCTAGGGAATACGACAAATGAAATGAATTTTTCAGATTTTTCAAATATTTCAAATGAAATTTGAAATGAAGTTATGTAAAGTACATGGACTGGTTTTGCGCCTCTGTAGAAGACCATAAAAAACCCATCTTGCTAACTTTTACCATGGTAACTTTTTGAAATGCCTGATATTAAAAATAGGCCAATATTTATTCATCTGTAACTTTATCACCTGATGGATAGATAAATTACCATTAAGAATTCGAATTTCTGACAGAGGGCTACCAAAAATTTTGAAACTTTCAAGTCCAGACTTCCCATTTCTGGATGGAATTTCTCCATATGACATGGAGTTCTCCATATCGCTGTATGTATAAAGCAGAACATATTTTCCACTTTTCTTGTGCATTGTTTGTGCCACTTCTTAACCTAGCTATGTCAGCTTTGCTTTTAAAATACCTTAAGACAAGAGGATATTCACTCCAGTGGTAAACTTAAAACCAGTAGGTCAAAGCACTGTTTAATTTGGTCTGGCCTGACACCTTTTATGAGCAACACGAGTTTCACTGTTTTGAACCCCCAAATTTATCTCTTTATTCAAGATAGCTACTACAGAAAGTACAGGCTGAGAAGAAGGAGGGAGGCTTTTACAGCCATTGATAAATAAGGCAGCCAGAAACGTTTATTTTAATTAAAAAGAAAACAAATTTGGAAGAAGTGAAACAGTAGTTTTCCTTTTCAAAAGGATTTCCCTAAGTGTCAGTAATGTCAATATGAATTGCAATGTCCCCACTGGTTATCCCTTAACGGTGAATTTACTGCTATAACAGTCTCACCCTCCTTGACTCTGTATGTCCATCAACCACTTACTATACGTTCTCATGATTTTAATTTATGTGCCCTGCACCTCAGAGACTCTGGAGAGCAGCCTTAACCCTCACTTTAGGTGCCAAACTAAACCAGCTCCCTCCTGCAGCTCAGTGGACAAAGAGGAGAGACAGATGTTCTTCAGAGTGCTGTGGAAATGGGGTCTAATTAAAACTGTTCCCTGCAAAGGAGCCTCTCTCTCTACACTGACTAAAGAAAGGACTTCAGAGATGAGCTATCTTACTTTAACGAATTCCCTTGGTGTCAGTGTTAAGTTAGGTATCTAAAGTGAAGCAGTGACTCCCTCTTCATTTTTGCATTTTTGTTTACTACAAGGGATCTGGTCTGTAATTCAGGATTTCAAGGAGTTGTTGCCTTTAAGAAATTATAAGAAATGTTTAAAAAAAAGTAATGACAGTGAAACTGCACTATCGTTTTAGAAGAAT
The DNA here is from genome assembly GCA_013397755.1 of Cnemophilus loriae. NCBI lineage: Eukaryota > Metazoa > Chordata > Aves > Passeriformes > Corvidae > Cnemophilus > Cnemophilus loriae. The sequence goes on along the minus strand of VZTF01009271.1, from coordinate 2,366,344 downwards.
TCTGGAAAGAAGCTGAAGATCACTGCCCTTGTGAAGTGTTTTCTCTTATTGTTTCATGAAGCCCTTATGCATCAGAGCTAGACAACATTTTCTGAAATGATGGTCTGTGAATTCTGAGAGCATGCAGTCACCTCAGCAACACACAGTGCACTTCCTCTGACCCTGGGCCAGCCCTGTTTGTGGCTTCAAGCAAATTATACCCATAATGGTGGTACTTAGAGGCAGAGCCTGCCTATCCCCAGCAAGATTCAGAATATGCTAGGTAACAGGCTGGGAGCAGTATTTGCTCTGGTGCTGTGGGAAGAGTGTCACACAGCCACAGCCAGCCATCAGGGGATACCTCCAGAAACAAAGAAAGAGAACAAGATAAAAGGAAAGAGAAGGAAAATGAACTTCAACAGAATGTAAGAGTTAAATCTAAGACCCAGTGAAACTAATTAGGAGACTAAAGTACCCAGTGTAATTACATTTCCCTTCTCTGTCTTCCCCCCACAAGATAAAAGCATGCAAATAAAGTACCTCTTTTCCAGCAATCTAATGCAATGAAAATGTAATATATCGCCAAATATCAAGTAATGTATTTTACTGGAAAATTAGAAAAGCAGTACTGTTTGTTTACTGACAAGACTGAGAATGATCTGAATGAGATCCCTTTTGTAGAAAATCTTTGTATATTCACAGAGGCATGCATGCCAGTCAGAAATGGAAAGCAATCTCTTTGAAACAATAACAAATATTCAGTCCGTTGGAACTAAATGAGATAAGAAGCAACATTATATGCTGACCTATATAGTAACCCATCAAGAGTAAATTCATTATTTTTATTATTTAAAACAGCACTTTGCAGGCATTACTTAATTCTTCTAGCCTTCTCTGTTTATAAATAGAGATGCTGAGGAAAAGAGAATGTCCAGAAACATACCATGTCTAAAGAGTGGAAATAGAATAAAATCTAAGGAGCTCTTTGCTTTCAGCCTGTTCTCAGTTCTCTGAATCTCTTGCAAGGCATATGGAACAGAAGCCAAAGTTTAGAAAATTGCTGGTGATGTTGCAGACAAAAGGAGACATTTGTCTTCGGGTCAGACACATTAAATTGATTGTGGGATGACTCCAAAAAGACCATAAGAGCTTGAGTCATCCTACAACTTGAGTCACATGCCTTCTTCACAGGGATAACCCTGGAAGGCAGAGTGAAAAATCCCACCCCATCTCTCCCTTCCTGGCAGATGGCATTGCAGCCACTTGGCAGAAGGCAGGATATTACATTTTGATAGAAAAGGATACGTCCAAAAATAATGACTGTCAATGTATGCTTCATTCATATCTGCTTTACTAGTAAACCAAACTTGAAACAAAAGATGTAAAAAGTGTCAAATATGTACTTCAACACTCAATTGCAGCTTTTTCTTCATGAAGAATCTTTTGCAGGACACCAAGACAGAGCCAGAAATCTGGCTGATTAATTTAAAATGGTTGCTTGTCTTTTAAATATTACAAGCTGGGTGCAATAGGATCATGTTCAAACCCCTAAGCCAGCAACTTAGCCCCATACAGCTCACTCCTCTCCAGTGGGGTGATGGAGAGGATCAGGAGGGTAAAAGTGAGAAAACTCGTGGGCTAGAATAAAGACAGTTTAGTAGGTAAAGCAAAAGCCACGCATACAAGCAATGCAAATCAAGGAATTCAACCACCACTCCCTGTGGGCAGGCAGGTGTTCAGCCATCCCCAGGAAAGCCAGGCCCCACCACATACAACAGTGACTTGGGAAGACAAACAGCATCACACTGAACATTCCTGCTTTCCTTCTTCCCCCAGTTTTACGTGCTCAGCAAGACACCATATAGTCTGGGATACCCTTGTGGTCAGCTGGGGTCAGCTGTCCTGGTTGTGACCCCTCCCAGCTCCTTGTGAAACTCCAGCCTCTTTGTTGATGGGGTGGGGTGAGAGGCCTTGATGATGTGCAAGCACTTTGCAGGAATAACAACATCATCCCTGTGTTATCACCACTGTCTCCAGCACAAATCCAGTGCAAATACAGTAGCTGTACCAGCTACTCTGAAGAAAGTTAACTCTATCTCAGCCAAAACCAGCTTAGATAAGCAACAATGAAAAGTTAATCAGGGACATTTCTTCCATATTCAGTGTAAAGAGATGGCAGAAGATGACTTGCCATACAAGAGTGCCTGTCTTGGAAACCTATATAAGGATGGAATGAGCTGTGTTCTGCGGGTAGCTGTATTTTCTTATTAATAACATGGTGAAAGGATAAGCTTTCACCGGATGCTTAAGTCTACGTAGCTAAAGCTAAATAAGATTAAAAGTGCTAAAATTGTTTATATTTTTAGGAGACATATATATATATTTTAAAACTATAATTATTGAACCTATATTCAAGCTCTATATCAAATCTATAGATAACTATGTATGCTTTCATAGTAGGGATACTTCTGCTGGTAAAACAAGAAACCCTCATATGTAGGAATGTCTCATGCACATCCACATTCTCATGCATTTAAATTTACATTGCAGCCATGAGTGCTTGAAACATAAAGATATTACCAAACTTTCATATGGTCACTCTGAAAAGAGTTTTCTAGGATGGTATATTTCCAAGGAATGCAGAATAAAAAGCGAGGTGAAAAGTAGGGAGACGTTTACTTGCTAGCATAAAATATATCTAAATTAGTTTTTTCTCTTTTCCACATCCTTCCTACCAAAGACATGGATGAACACGGGGCTATGAATTCAAGTTAGTGTGAATTCTGGAATAGCAATGTCATATCAGTACATCAGAAAATAAAACCTGCCTAATGCAGGCATTGTAACTGAGGCTGATACAAAACATTCCGCAGTAACATGCTTAAAGAGGAAACCAGACTATGAATGAAACAGTGAGGTTATCTCTAAAAGTACTTTATTTTTCTTTCCATGAGAGTAAGAGAGAGCAAAGGAAAACTATTTGACTGATCAACCAAAACCTAAGACTTTTTACACAGTGCACAGATATTCTCATTTAAGGAAAAGATTACAAAACAGTATTTCTAAGAAAAATCAAGTATTATCTTTTTCCTTTGAGGTGAATCTTGACACAAGGAAGAGGTGGGATACCTATAAGGTAACCAAAGAGAAAAGACCAAAAAGATATCTTTGATGTCTGTAAAAGCATAATCACATTGTCAGGCTATTATATTTCTTAGAAGACAGGAAATGTATACAATTAGTAAGAGAGGGAAACAAGGAAAAATATTTTAAAAGCTGTAATCTACTTTTTGGTGGTGCTTTCAGTCCTCTTCCTTCCATCCCCATATAGAGGGAATCTTTCTTCTTCTGTCTGTCTCCTTTCTACATGCTTGTTTAAAAACCCATTGCAATCTTTCCCCTGATCTCAGCATGCTTTGGATCAGACCTTATTCTAACAGGCATAGGCTAATTTGTGGGAGACATTTATATTATCTTCTTCCTGCTGCAGTCATATGCAAAAGTTATATTTCACTTTTTTGATAGCTTCAGTTAATGAAGAATAGCTTTAGTTCATCTCAGATCATGCCCAAATATACCCACCGGATGTGATATCATGGCTGAGCTCTCATTATAAAGATGTCATGATAAAGATGACCTAAAATTTTTGGAGAGTCATTATCGGACTCCCTATGCTATCTGTTCATTGTTCCATGGCTGAAAATGTCGACAAACAAAAATATGCTGTCATTCTTTAACAAGAAGTCTCATAGGATACCAAGAAAACATCTGCAAGATAATTCAGCCGATGACATCAGTATCTTCAAAGTTTGTACTGCATGGACTTTTAAAATCCAGTTGGACAAACTTTTATAACTTACTGGGTGACAGTTAATCCTCTAATTTGGAAAGAAAAGCTTAAAAAAAAACAAGCCAAAGAGACAAAATTGAAGGTAATGTGGAAAGTGGGAACAAAGGAGAATGCAAGAATCTTAAAATCTGAATTAGTGCTGTTTGAACAAGGATCAGGAACTTCTGATAACATTAACATAAATTTCCCATTGCTTTGGAGAAATCAGGCCCAGATGCCTGAAGCTTTCTCACAATAATTCAGCTTTCTGAAAAATACTGAATAGGAAACTAAGACATTAGGAATGTGATGAGCAAAAAAAATAATTCTTCATTGTTCTTAACATCTTTGTATCTTACAACCATCACGGATCTTTATCAAATGGATTCAGATAATTAAATCTCTGATCCACTTCCCAGGTAATGGGTAATATAATACTCAAAATTTGTTGTAAGATGTTGATATAAAACAAAAACTAAACAATTCTGAGGATGTTAAACCACATAAATGACATATCATTTTGTCTACAAAGAATGCATAGATATTCCTATCGAAGACAAATATTTTAAACTGTTAAAAAATCACTCAGAGGTACTAGTAAAGGGCCTGATTATGTTTGCTTGGCATTAAAAGTGGTGGATGAGCCTCCAGTGTAAAGGTTTAACTGAGTATTTCTGTTAATAATTGTTGCAAAAATTGCTGCTATCAATAGAACCAATCAATCCAAAAATAAAATGAAATCTATTCTCTTAAAACTAACCTGCTTTTTACAAAAAGGAATGCTGCTTAGCAATTACAAAATAAGTTTGTTCTTATATAAAGAATATACATTACAAAGACAAGATGTGGCTCTCAACCCCATTAAAATCATCTGAAAGACCTATATACTGCTCTTTTGATGTTACAATTTTGTAATCAACAAAGTAAAGCAAGAGAATTATGCAGGAAATTACTATTTGCATGATATTAGGCAAAAATATAAGAACATTTACTTTGAAACAGCAAAGCCTTCTATTCTGACAAGTGTTTATTACCATTAATGTGTTACATCAATAAATATTTCTGCTCTTTAAGCTAAAGTATTTTCACAAAGTAAACATATGGTATGTAGGTTAAACAATAGCTTCAAGTATCTTGAATTTGTACACGCTCATCCTATTAGACTTTCTCTTTAGTGCTTGATAAATCAGTTGTCTTAAATATTATGAGTCAAAGAATTGAAGAACATCAGGTCTGATTGTAGTGATTAAAGCACAGTGTGGCAGAGATGACACTGAACTACATTACTTTAAGGAGATCCGTCTGTGAAACATCTGGTGACTCCACCAGCTAGGGAGACAGAATTCCATGAGTTCCTCACACTTGCCAAGCTTTGAAACACAAGTAATAAATATTCCCAGTAAAAAATGTAATTTCAAAGTGAAGTATTTTGCACCACTAGAGTTATTTATGAAGATTACATATTTCTGAAGTGATACTTTTGAGGAAAGTTTTTCACTTTTCTTCCCATTCATATAATTCATTAAACTATTTCAAATAAAATGCTGTTATTTAGATCAGATGTATGGCAACAAAATTTTGAAGGAACTTTGAGAGAAACTAACTACAGTGTATACTTCAGATTCTTGCTCCCACAGCATACAGCTTCTTGATTTTCAGATATTATTTTATAGCCTTATTTTTTCCCTTGAGCTCCAAGACCTAACACTAAGGGGCACCAGAGAACTGAACTGCATCTGTTCAGATCCATCAGGAACCAGCTACTGCAACTAAGTCGCGAGTTATTCATCGTGCTAGCTGGAGATGGAACGGGGCTTTGGGGGAAAACACAAGAGGTGAAACAACAGTCCTGCGTGGCATATCCTCTGCCAAAGAAAACTGCCACTGGAAAAGCAAGGACATGCTCATTTTGAAAATACCAAATGTCTTATTATGGTTTATTTCTAGGTGTTGAAAAAGAACTCTCACTCTATTTTTCCAGACAAAAGTTGGGAAACGTGTGAAAATATTATATGACGTGAAAATGGATTTTTTTTTTTGAGAAGGCAAGTATATCTAAACCATCATAGCATACCGACTTCCAGTATATTTGCTTTGATCTTAGACAAGTGTAAACAGAGGAGCAAAGACTTAGGAATTCATTTTTATATTAGGTTTCAAAGGAGATCTGGATACCAGAATATTTTCATCACCAATTCTTAAAGTTCCACTATGGAGATAAAGAACTTTTATATTTTCATTGTGGGTTGCAAAATTGCCTACTATCCTCTCATTTTCCCAAACAAAAGGGAAACAACATTAAAAAAAAGTATATAAATTAAGCTTGTTTGCCAGGTGTGGACTCCAAAGACAACTTTCTTCACCTCAAGTTTGTCTGTCAAACACAGAATAATTACACAGTCACTGCCACATATCTTAATAGAGCACATTTTGAAAATCTCAGACCTGATGTCAGGAACCTGTTGCTTATCCCAGATGTTTTTGGTTTGGTTTGGGTCTTCTTTTTTCTTTTTTTTTTTTCTGTCCTGTATTTCTGCTTCAGTCCCTTTAGTCTAACAATAAATACATAATCAAACTAGCAAAAGGTAATTAAATAAATGATATTACATTTCAGAGTAGTAAAGTTGTCCTGAATGCCTTTTAAAAGCTTGGTCACAGTCTTGTCCTGAAACAGAAAGCATTATAAAACTACATATTCAGTACAAGACCCAATATGTCAAATCATTTCAATCAAAGCTCCACAACCAAAATTAATAATGTACCATTAGCAGATGCTGTGAGCTGATTGACTGAAAATTGCAAAGATGCATTCTGATTTGAGTACTGTAGACCTTTCCTTACAATAGTAACACCTATTTCTGTGTCTTCAAATAGCCTATCAAAATAAAATCCACAGATAACTTCTGCTTGCTGTAGTATTTGACTCATAGATCTTGTAAGGCCAGATGAGACCATTACGATAATGCGCTTTGACCCCCAGCACAACGCAGGGCATAGAGCCTCGCTCAGCAATTCCTACCTCAGGTCTGCCTCTTCTGTTCAAGGTTTACCATCCCCTTTTGAAAGACATCCAGGTTTGATTTACCGCTCAAAGTGATGGAAATTCCAGCACATTCCTTGGTAAACTCACCTTTCTGTTAATGACAGCTGCAGTCAGATAAGGTACAAGTTTTGTTCTCCTCTGATGTGGTTTAGTATCAGGTCTTTTCCCACTACATTTTTTGAAGCTGAAGAACCACCAGCAAGCTGTATTAGTTTATAGACCATGTTTGTTAAGAAAAAAGGCTTTCTTTAACCAAAAAAGTGGGGCAAAGTCACCTTTTGTGATACATTGTACACCTTTTGTAAGGGCACTTATCAGTCCCTCGGGATAAAGAAAGCCTGCAGAACAAGGAAAAATATGGTTTCTAAACCTTCCACCAGTCCAATGGAGAAATTAAAATACACGTCTTGGTTATCCTATAGCCAAATAGCATACCTGGTGTCCTGCGGTGAACAGGTCTTCATTTGATAATGTTCAACCTCTGCTTGGCACCTTCTCTTGTCTTGTGTGGGATCCAAGTTTTTCTGTTGCTGTTACATTAAGGTGCATAAGTGAGCAAGATGAAGGCAGTGAGAGATGCTTAGGAGTGTCCAAACAGTACGTTTATTTAAGCAAGAGACCTTGATAGTTGGGGACAGAGGGTGTTTGGATCTCTGCTGTGGGTCCAAGTGGAGATCATCAGTGATTTCATCACCCTAGCAGAAGAGTTAAGTCTGGCCCGTCTGTCTTCCTCTAAGCAGTGATATCTAAACAGGGAAACACACAGACAGGCAGTATTTACCCAGCTCATGGGCTGAACCAGGGTTTTTCAAAACTTCTCTTAGGGAAACAGCTTGAGGTTTTTGGTCATTTTGCTTTACAGCTCTCTGAATGAAAGACAGGCAACTGTGTTCAGGCATTTTACTGTACGGCAAAAACTGGCCAGGATGCAGAGCCTGGAGTTTCATATGCCATTTGTGATTTGCTATGACAAGGACAGACACAGAGACAGACCTCTCCAGCCACCATCCTGCGTGGACATGGTTCTTTCATGGCCACAAAGGGAAGGAGACCCTGAAGGAGAGAGGGCTGGACAGCGGTATTGAGCAGTCCCTTCGGTGAGATGAGTAGAAAGAGTTGCATCGAGGAAGCCCTTTGGAGGGGCCATGTGGTCCCCAGTGCATCTCCCACCTCCTCCTCCTCCTCAGGCAGGAGGAGGCAGAGTTGCTGCTGCTGCCAATGCGCCAGGATAGAGCGATCTCGGCGCGGGAGGAGATGACGCAAAAGGCAGAGCTCCCCCCAAAAAAGTGTTTCTCCAGGACGAAGATGGCGGCAACTTAGCCCAGGGGCCCAAGATGCCTGTGCCCATCGGGGGCCCCCAGCCAGGCAGTTCCGCCCCGTGCGCCCGGGGACACCGCGCCCGGCGGCAGCAGCGGCGGCAGCCGCAGCCCATTGTCACCAGCAGCGGCGGCGGCCCCGGCAGCCTCCTCCTCCTCTTCCTCTTCCTCCTCCTCCTCTTCAGCATCCTCGGCAGCGCTCCGGGAGCCCTGCAGCAGCGTCTCTCCAGTTAGAGCGGAGCGGGGAGAGAAGAAAGAGACTGAGACAGCGGTGCAGGCATCTGTGCCGCGGCTCGGGGCTGAGGAAGAGGAGCAGCGGCGGCAGGGAGGAAGAGGAGGCGAGGAGCCCTCCCGTAGCCGTCCGTCGGCAGCGGGGGACGCGGCATGCGGTTGTCCGGGGGCAGTGGGCTTTTCTCAGGAGGGAGATGGGGAGCTGCGATCTGACCATGCCTGGGTGAGAGGGGGAAAGGACCAGTCGCGCAGCCCCGCCACCACCAACTATCACCACCACTACCACCACCACTATCACCACCACCACCACCACCACCACCATCTCCTCTCCCTCCTCCTCCTCTCTCTGCGTTATTGCTCTTATCTTCTCCACGGCACTCCGCGTTGGATGGACTGGGGCTGTTTCGTGTGGTGAGACCAAGGCAGAGCTACCGGCGAAAACCAACAGTATCTCGGAGGAAGAAAAAGAAGAAAGAAAGAAAAAGAGAAAGAAAGAAAAAAGAGGAAGAAAGAGAGACGGGGGAGAGTGGAAGAGGGAGAGAGCGAGAGAGCGAGCGAGAGAAGGGAAGGCAGGCAAGAAAATCCCCCCAATCTTTTAAGTCAATGCATATTGTGGTGACACTGGCAAAGGAGCCCTCACGGTGGAGTCGGCCAGGGCTGTGCGTTCCCAAAATATGACCAGGGGTGCTTGGATGTGTAGTCGGCAGTATGATGACGGCTTAAAAATCTGGTTCGCACCCCGGGAGAACGAGAAACCCTTCACGGATTCAGAGAGGGCTCAGAAATGGCGACTGTCCCTGGCATCGCTCTTGTTTTTCACGGTCCTGCTCTCTGATCACTTGTGGTTCTGCGCCGAGGCCAAATTCACGGGGACCGGAGAGAAGGAGCAGCCGCCGCCCGAGAAGCCGGAGCCCGCGGAGCCGGAGCTGCTGGCGGGCATGGGGGAGCCGGCGCCCCCCGCGCCCCGGCTCCTCGCCCC